>JAODAL010008736.1:0-97500 GCA_025379985.1 Phyllomedusa bahiana | reverse complement strand
ATAGTGGTAGTTGTATCTGTAAATTTGGACATTGACAGTATTCTGACATTTGCGGTAAACTTTTTTAAGTGTGAAATACTTGCCTGCTGAACTCTTATCCTATGTGCAGGGAGAACAGATTCTACGCTTGGCAGAAATGTGTCGTAAGCTGGAGACTGAGGAAGAGAAAGTATTGCCATTCTACACATCTTCTTTAAGTGATGCAGAGAAGGAGGAGGCTGAGAGAGCCAGCATGGAAAAGCCTTCTGAACAGCTAGCACAGGTGGGTATAAGCAGGCACCACATTTTACAAAGCTGACATGTTTAAACAAGTAGCTTATGGTATTTAATTATATCCAAGAAAAACCCTCCCGAACTCCATAACTATAAGGCTATGTCTACAATGAGGTGGAATAAAAACGACGCCTGAAAACGACTTAGATTATAAAAAAGTTCATGAATTGGTTTTTGTCCACTCGCCTGTCATAAAAGCAGCTGAAAAACGGCCTGTTTTTTGGCCTGCGGTTTTTTACGTTTTTTTAAGTGTGTTTTTTGGAGCGTCTCTTGCTCTGCTTTTTATTGTTTGCACAATTTAAGCCCATCGGATGTAAACTACACCATACAGGGGGAGTTAATCATGTTAACAGCCCCTTAACGACCCGGCTGTTTTTTATTTGTGACACCATTCGTTTTTCACTCCCGCTTTTCTGAAAAGCCATAACTTTTTATTTATCCACTACATAGACACATGAGGGTCTTATTTTGGGGACAGATGTACTTTCTATGGTGTTAGTCACTATACTATAGAGTATACTGGGAAACGGATAAAAAAAAAAAAAAAAAAAAATTCAAGTGCGGACAATTGTGAAAAAAAAATACTTTACTTTTCGCATGTTTTCTGGGTGTTTTGCTCTTTTACCGCGCTCAATTGTTGTGGATAAATTATAATGGGTTTATTCGTGTATTCCTATCAGGTTGTTACGGCATCGGGCAATACCAACAATGTAGGGTTTCCGTTATGTTTTGGTGACTGTAAAAATAAATTCAAACTTTTTTCTAATTTTTGAAATTTGCGCACACGGCGCTACATTTTGTTGCGAACTATAACTTTTTTGTACTAACACCTACGGACGTCACGTGAGGGAGGCAATTTTTCTGCGGGATGCTGAAGTTTACCTTTTATCGCTAGCAGTTTGGTAATGATCGACTTTTTGATCATTTTTATTTCCATTTTTTGAGTGATCGTTAAAATTACCAAAAAACGCCAATTTTGGCTATTTGGAATTTTTATCTTCTACGGTTGTTCAGCATACGGTGCTTGTTCATCGGTTTACGGCCGGGAAGTGGGGCAAACGGGGAAAGTAAGTGAGGGAGCATTCCCAGGGACTCCCACAGCGTGCTTCGGTGTCGGATCGGCGCAGTGCCAATGACCGTAAACGATCAGTGCCACGGCAGTCGATCGGCGTTCATTCAGACGCCCACGGCCATCTTTTGCCGCGCTGCTCGTTGTACTGATTGGGTTTTAAACAGCGCCAGTGGGCGCGGAGCCACCTCCGGCGTTGTTATCTGCTGGGGTCCGCCGCTAAACATCCCTCGGCGGCTGTAGCAGGAGGGTGCGGAAGGCCAATCCTCCCCTGCAAAGCCCTTTAGCGGCCCTGGGATGTACTCATATGTCCAGGGTCGTTAAGGGGTTAAGTAGTCACTTCCTTTAGATCACTGTAGCCATTTTGAGCACATTGTGCTGCTGCGTGCTACTACTTTATTAAATTTTGCACAAGATTCTTGCACCAAAATCCACAAAAACCCACATTATCTTTGCATACAGCAGATAACTGTTATTAGGTCAAAATCTGTAAAAAGAAAGGATTTTAAGAGTCCAAAAATAAATAAACGCATTATATGGCCAAATTCCGTAAAAAAAACTCCTATTTTTAGTGTCAGAAAGCGTAGATCGCACTTTGATAGCGCCCCAAAATGTTTTTAAGATATTGCATCTCAGTGCCACAATTCCGTAAAAAAAATACGGATTCTGTGAGCGGAAATCCGTAATAAAAAAAACGTTTATTTTTTTGTGTCAAAAGCTAGAATTGCCTTTTATTAGCGCCAAAATCTTGATAAAAATAACGGAATTACAGCCCCAAAAATCCATCCCCCAAAAACGGGATCTGCCGCGAAATCCCGTAAATACTTATTTCTTGGCGGTCTCAGAAGCTGAGAATACACTTTTAATTAGTGCCCAAAATTGTTTCAATAAAGGATTTTCAGAGCCAAAAATCCGTTTAAAAAAATGGCTTTTGGTGTGCTAAATCGTATAAAACAAACGTATTTATAGTGGTCCGACAGAGAACTTAATAGACACGCACTAATTGTTCAAGTAAAGGATTTTTGTGCTCATATCTGTAAAAAAAAATAATAAAGCGGGGATTCTGGCACTAACAATCCACTTAAAAAAAACGTTATTTTTAGCTCCAGGAAGTGAGATAAACATATTTTGGTGCTAATAAAGTTAAGGAAGAATTTTAGCACCATGTAATTTCTGTAATAAATAACGATTCTGGCGTCAAATTCCGTTAAAAAAAAAAACGTTTTATTTTTGGACGTCAGAAGCGAGATAACTTTATAAGCGCCAAAATCTGTAAAGAAAAGTATTTTAGTGCCAAAATCCGTAAAAAAACAGATTCATGGGCCAAAATCTGTAAAGAAAAGTATTCTTGTGCCAAAATCCGTAAAAAAAACATATTTTTGGGGGTCCAGAAAGGAGATAACTTATATAAGCGCCATAATCTGTAAAGAAAAGTATTTTAGTGCCAAAAATCCGTCTATAAAAATAAGGATTCATGGGCCAATATCTTTATAGGAAAAAGTAATTCTTGCTGCCAAAATCACGTAAAAAAAAACGTATTTTTGGCAGTCCAGGGAAGACATGATAACTTTATTTAGCTCCAAAATATGTTAAGAAAAGGATTTTTAGCACCAAAAATCCGTAAAAAAACGGATTCTGCACCTAAATCTGTTATTTAAAAAAAACAGGTATGTTTGGGCGTCAGAGAGATGCAAGACAACTTTCTTTAGCGCCAAAATAGTTAAAGGTGAAAGGATTTTAGCACCAAATCGCAAAAAAACGTTATTCTGACTCCAAAATCATAAAAAACGTATTTTTAGCGAAAAAATATATGAACTGCGCAAAAATCGTTAGCGGCCAAAGCATGATCATTTTATTACAAAAGGTACAAAAAGGGATCATCGGACACTTGTATGTAAATTTGATAAGATTAACCTTTTATTATCACCCACTATAGGTGGGACTTGAGTCTTCCTGGGAGGGTTTTCATTGTGAAAATCGCGGGCCAAAAAAAAACGCCAGCGAAAATGTGCCAAAAAACACAAAAGACCGTCCGGCGCTTTCCATAGGACATCACTGTAGTAAATTTTCTGCTTGGCGTTTTTAGATCATGTTGAAATATAACGACAGTAAAACATACGAGTCAGAAAAAAGCAGCTCTGTGTAGACAGCGGATGTTATACATTAGAGTCTTATGGAGATGATTACAGTCGTTTTCCAGTGTTTTTAGAAAACGAAAAACGCTGAAAAAACTGACGTTTTTCTGTGCAGTGTAGACATAGCATTAAGCTTCAATAATGGCTTGTAACAGATAACGAGCTATAGGGAACCTAACACACACTAAAACCGAACACACAGCAGTGAGCATTAGAGAGGTTCTGAGCGAACATGAAAATGGGGTTAAGTAATGTGAGCTCTTCCAGCTATACTTACTGTGAAACCTCTGCCAGTCTCAGCAACATTTAAGAACCAATTGCTGATGCTGTACATGAATAGACTGAAAAAAAGAAGTATGGAATAGCTTATATGGGATACATAATGTTTTTGACTACTTTTTTCTCTTTTTTTGGAACAAAAAAAGCATTTCTGGAATTATTTTTTTTATGGCATTCCTTATGCAACATCATTCACAAGTTAACCTTATTCTGTAGGTAAGTAGGATTATGGCAATACTAAATTTATTTATCTTTTTTGTTTAATTTTACTACTTTTAAACAATAAAATCACTAGGTAAAATTGTGATTTTAATTTTCTTTTTTACACGTTACTGTAATTTAGGACTTAAAGATAAAATCCTGTGATCACTTACATAATGCACTTGTTAGGATCCTAGCTGCTGTTTCAGAGCTAGCGGGGCAACCATCCTCAGATTGTTGGGGTGCCGATGAACGGATAGAGGGAGTGTCTTCCCTCTGTACTACCTCCAGATGTGGGACTAAAGTATCTGGGAGTTTAAATGGTCAGGATCGGAGAACACCAAGAGACGACTGTATGTTCCAGCCTGATGTAGATGCCATGGGCTTCGCTCCTGAGCCTGTACCATCCAAAAGACCTAAAAATCTCTCTCATTCATCTCTTATTGTACGCCGGGAGATGTCACTTCTTCGCACACTTACGTGCCGTGGATAAAGGAAGTGAATTGGGCCGCCCGCCCTCCTTCCTCCCATTAGCGCTTTAGAAGTACACGCTGACCAGCGTGTACTTCTAAATCACCTGCCGTATTGCAGCAAGTACAGTACACGCCGCAATACGCCTTGTGAACATACCCCTACAGAGCCTTCATAGGAGAAAATTGGGTGAAGTAAACAGTGCACCACATACATGTTATTGCATGTACAAAAATAGTGCAACACACGTTGGCTCATTCCCAAGTTACTTGTAGAGGTACGCTTCAAGTACAATAGTAACAAAGTTGAAATTTATTTAGCGATTTTTAAAGGGGAATTCCCACCATAATCATTGGTTGCATATCAATAAAATATGCCATCAAGGTCTGATAGGGGTAGGTCCAACCTTTGGGACCTGCACCTGTCTCAAGAATGAGCCATGAAACCTCTCTGGTTTGAACTCAATAGGAGATCCGAGTAGAGCTGAGCGGCGCACTCGGTTGTACTCAAAACTGTCATTGATTTCAATGAATTAGTCCCGACCAACCAATATTCCCGACCGAGGCGTTGAGGCTCGTTCTCAAGATAGGTGCGGGTCCCAGAGGTGGGACTAGAACAGACATTGATGGCATATCCCTGATCAATATGCCATCAATGTCTAGAGTGAGACAACCACTTTAATTACATTGTTTTAGAGATATTGATGAGACAAGTGGATGTGGGGGGCAGAGAACCATTTTACTGTGTTTTTGCTGGACCCATTTAGTTATATTTTGTCTTCAGCATTAAAATGCTTTGATTTATCCTTCAGTTGATGCTGGACTACACTAGTCTGGACCAGTTTTGGAAACGGTACAACAAGGTTCTCCTTGAACGCTGGGCGCTAGATCGTGAGAAAGCTGTCCTTTCACAAGACAACCAGAAACTACGTATTTTGCTAAAGCAGTACCTGGATGGCATCTCTGTAAGCGATGAGGTCCTCAGTCAAAACAACCCCCTACTAATTCTCAACAACCGCAGCAACCTGACCCAGAAAGTTGCCCCACAAGTTCCTGTTACAGACAAGAGGGTCCAGCGTCCTGTCCATAACATCATCGAAGCGGCTCATGTGGTTAGCCGTACACTGTGACCAGGCTTGTGCTCTATAATTGGCTTAGTATTGTCGGAGACTTGGAGAAGAGATTATTCATCACTTTGTCCACGTTTAGAATTTTGTGATTTATGAATTCCAAAGGGTTTATAGTGTACTCTTTCAGAAACTGCAATAATCAAAAAAACAATTAAATTCTTCTTCATTTGTGTAATATAATAAGGTGTCTTATGGGTCACTTTCTCGAATATAGGGTCTTAACATAGTTAATTGTTTGTCAGGCCGAAAAAAGATATAGTCCATCCAGTTTCAGCCTATTGTGGCTAAAGTGTTAAAGGTGTTTCGATACAGAGCAGGCCAAATACCCCATCACATGAGGATAGAAGCCAATTGTACCTCCATGCTAGGAGAAAAATTTCCTTACAGACTCAAATCTTGGGCAATCGCATAAATCCCCTGGATCAACGTCCCTCTCCAGATTCCTAGTCACTAGAATTGTTAGATTATCATCTAGAAATGTATCCAGACCCACTTCTCCGGAAGTACTTGGTCACTATAAACTTGTTATATTACATTCTAGAAATTGTATCCAGACCCTTCTCACAGAATCCTGGTAACTATTACTTGTTTATATTATTACATCTAGTGTAAATGTAGTCAGACCCGTCTCCAGAATCCTAGTCACTCATTCTCTGTTATTATTACTCTAGAAATGTATCCAGACCCTCTCTCCAGATTCCTAGTCACTATAACTCTGTTATATTACACTTGGAAATGTTATCCAAGCCCTTCTCCAGAATCTTGTCACTAGAACTAGTTATATTAATCTGAGAAATGTATCCAGACCCTTCTCCAGGAATCCTGGTCACTATAACTTTGTTTATTGAATACTATCTATAATATATCCAAGCCTTCTCCAGAATCCTTGGTCCAATATAACTTGTTATATTATTACATCTAGAAATGTATCCAGACCCTTCCCAGAATCCTGGTTCAGCTATAATTGTTTTCTTACATCTAGAATTGTATCCAGGACCCCTCTCCAGAATCCTAGTCACTAGAACTTGTTATATTACATCTAGAAATATATCCAGACCCTTCTCCAGAATCCTGGTCACTCTTGGTTAAGGAGAATGGAGGACAGCAGAGAGCCAGCCACGAGGAAATAATTTTTCTTATTAAATATGTTGGGTGGTTGGCTGACTTTTGGGGCTCCCTGAGTTGAACTTCTGTAGGATCACTTTGGCTAACACAAGAGGGGGCCATTGTAGGATTTTTATAGATAGAACTGCAACATCATAGGGTGCGGGAAAAAGGGATTGTGTTTTTTTCCCACTGATGTGGCCATAAAACTGAATAATTCTTACCTTAATTGCTGCAGAACCACTTTTTCAGGAGAAAAAACAAGGACCTGACAGTGACCGCTAGGTCTGCAATTTTAGTACATTATTAGCAGGGAATTGCAGTTTTTTTTTCCATACTTGAACATCATTTTAGCCCAATATCTGCATAATGACAGGAGCTATGTTTTTCTGAACCAGAACTTCAGTTCATTTGCACAAACATCACGACTGATAACTGCAGCCGCCACTAGAGGGGACATGGCAGTGTTTTGTATATTGTCAAATATTTAACTTAAAGGGGTTTTGCCACAATGTAATATTGATGTTGAGATCTCCAGAAAAGGGGGTATTTATATCACTTTTCTAAATCATTTGTGATTCACACAAATATTTGCAGCCTCGAGAGAGCTACTGAGCTGCCTTACATGCCCTAGTTACTTCAAAGCTTCTATTAGATACTGACCTGACAAGTGATGCTGGCCGGGCTTGCGCAGCAGAGAACATATCTTAATCCTGTGAAGATGGGAGCTGAAGAAGCTTTCAAGGCACCAGGTGAAATTTATGTTGTGTTTTTGTTAACAGGAATCCACTAGTTGTAGTGTGATTATCTGAGTAGATCCCTGCTTTATCTGATGATAGAGAACATGAGAGCTTTCAAGCTGCTGTGGAGAAAAACGGTTGTATTTTGTATACGGAATCCACTAGTTGGTAGTTTGATTATTTGATGTGAACATTTGCACACGATCCCTTATGACAGGCTCCTGTGCTCTGGCTGTGTCTCTCGCTCTCTCAGTCAGCGTTTGGCTTTGTTTACATTTGCTTCTTAGCAGATAAGGCACGTCCTGGCAAAACCCCTTTAAAGGGATTGTCTCACTACCAGAATTGCTTTTTATGTTAAAGATCTTGCAAAAACAAGTCGCTTTGCAATATGTGTACATTAACAGTTGCCTTCCTAGATATCCCCTCTTGTATTGGCTGCGTCAGCTCCTTAGGTCACTATAGCTACAGACCTGTTCAATCTCTCCTGATAGGCTGCCAGCATTGGTTGCTATAAGTACAGGACCTGGGTACAGGACCTGCTTCTCCTGCAGCCTAGTAGATGCCAGTAAACACGCCCCCTTTAAAGGGGTTGTCTCACTACATTAATTCATCTTACCTCAGTTCACTGTTTTCTTGGGTTTTTTTCATTTTGAATTTCAGGGGGCGTGTTTAATTGGCCTCTACTAGGCTGCAGTAGAAAGCCAGGTCTGTCTGTAGCATCTTATAGCGACCGTGAGGAGCTGATGAAGCCCATACATGCGGGGATATTCTCGAATAGGTAGGGACACTGTTATGGGACATATATTGCAAAAGTGAATTGGTTCTTTGCAAGATCTTTAACATTAAAAAGCAATCCTTGTAGTGAGACAACCTCTTTAAAGAGGTTTTCTCACTACAATAATTAGCTTTCAACATGCAGGGAACGGTAAATGAAGACTTTTACTAAATACTTTGTTAACTCATGGGATTTATAGTTTTATATTGCTTTATATAAAAAACACTTACAAAAGCTGAAAAATGTTCTGAAATTGGTAAAAGGTAAATGCACAAAGTAGTGTGTGCTACCCTTACTACAATTTGTCAGTCCACGTGATGTCCACCACAACACACACAACAACATGGAGCAACATGGAGCAACTCATACAATATTTTGTAGCTCATCTTAATAGGACCGTGAGAGGCAATAGCGCTAAATTATCACTAAAATGCCAGTCATGGCTTCAGTGGTCACATGCCATTCTCTTGACATCATCAATCAAGAAGTGAACCCTATATTAAGGGTGATGTCAGGGGAATGGCACATGACTGCCATGGCTGCAGCAGTCATAGAAGAGATGAAAAACAGAAGTGATATTCACTGCAGGCTGATTAACGTGGTTGTGCAAGGGAAGTTTTTTTTGTTTTTTTCTTTTCTTTTAACCATTGCGTAGAGTATTTTTATTTTTTTCATTTAAGATGGGCAGCCCTATTTCAGCATATGTCTATGCAAAATATTTTGTATCACAAAAACAGTTATTCACCCACTAGGCTGTATTAAGAAAATAATAAGCACAGAATTTTGGTCCTAAAATGATAAAAAAGATAGAGATTCACTTTAGGGTTTCAGAAAGCTATTTTTCCCTTTCATTTTTAATTGGACTGAAGTCAAAATGGATCCCATAAGAATGATCTTGATTTTTACATGCAGTCTTAGGAAGCAGTTTTCCAAGGTATCAATTCAAAGAATATTGTAAAACAAGTGTAAAAACCCACTGTAAAATCTTTACTTATGCATAATATTTCACCATAGTTTTGAATTATGTTTCACTAATACACTAGTCGTGCTCACAACCCGTACATGTAATAAAGAAGGGAAGACCATGTTTCTTGGAAGATCATGTATGTCTGCTCTGGCATGTATTGCTGTTATGGACATGTAGGACAATGTGAGGGATTCGATTTTTCACCTTAGCCCTGCTCTATTACACAGTTGAGAGACGAGATCAAGACCATAAGCTAACATCTAGAGCAACCGGACAGCAGCTAGACAGGCTAGGAATGACTCAATAAAGTCCTGATGTGTGTAGGAGAGGATCAATAGGGTGAACATAACGATTGAAGTGATCCCACAGATGCTTAATTGTGTTCAAGTCTGCTGAACAGGAGGCCAGGGTAGTTCTTGGAAGTCTTGGCAAGGTTCTCCCAGCCAATGTCAGACATTTCTAGCTGTGTGACATGTTGCAAAGATCCCCTCTGCTCCAGGGAAGACAATCGACGTGTGCGGGTGTACATAATCTGCAAGGATGGATGCATACCCAAATAAATTAAGTGCCTTCCACATACACGCGTGGCCCAGAGCATACCACAAAAACATTCCCCAGACAATTATGCTGCCGCCACCAGCTTGTGTTCTTCCGGCCATGGTTGCAGGGTATTTATCCTCTGATGTTTCTCGCCCAACAAATGCAAATGCAATTTTCTAATATAAACTTGAACTCTACCAAAGTCACAAAATTATTCTCAACCTGTGTTACGAATACTGACATTTCTTATCCAAAATTAAGTCCAATTTTTTTCTGAGGCCTATTCAAATAAAAAGATTAAATGTAAAGATGAAGAAGCCTTTCAGATAAGCCAATACTATGATGATCGAGAGAAGAATCTGTGAGTAGGGTTAATATAGACTTATCCAAAAATGAACTGTAATTAGGTACAAAATGTTCACATTAAATGCAAACTAAAGCAGAAGCAAACTTATTAAATGTAAATTAACCTTTCAATAAAACCTTTCAATAAAATTGACATTGTCTGAACTGAACAATGAGAATCCATTTCATGATTTCCATTTGAGAAAAAAAATGGTCTATCACAATGAAAAAGTGCAGGAACCATGATATAATTATTTAAGTGGGTCACAAGAAATGGCTCCACTGAAGGACATTTAATATACAGTTGAAACCAGAAGTTTACATACACTATATAAAGACACATGTGCATGTTTTTCTCACTTTTGACTGAAATCAAAAACCTTACCTTTTAAGGTCAATGGGGAAAAAAAATTATTCATAATTCCCAAATCCCAGAATAATGAGAATGAGAATATAAGGCATTTTTATTACTTTCTCAAAGTCAAAATTAACATACATTTATTAGTATTTGGCAGCATTTCCCTTAATCTTATACTTGTGTCACACATTTGGATACCCTTCCACAACTTCCACAAATTGGTAGGAATTTTGGCCCATTCCTCCGACGAACTGGTAACCCTGAGCCATGTTTTAGGTCCCCTTCCCCCAAACCCTTTTTCATTTTTGCCCAAAAATTTTTTCAATAAAAATTTAAACGGGGTTTTGTGATCCCCACTCAAAACATTGACTTGGGTTTACCCTTTAAACCACTCTGAACCGTTTTGGCACTATGCTTGGGGTCTTTGCCTGGCATATTTTTAGATGTTGCTTCATTTTGCCACAAAAAATCTTTTTTCCTCATGATGCCACATTTTATTAAGTGCCCCATCCCTCCTACAGCAAAAAACCCCACAACAAGTGCTGCTACCACCGTGTTCACAGTTGGGATGGGTCATAGCCCCAAAGCTCTCCTTTTTCCCCCAAAAACAATACGATGGCTTATGGCCAAACTTTTTAAATTTAGTTTCGTCAGCCACGGGACATGTCCCGAAAATGTGGCCTTTGTTCCGGTGCATTTGCAAGCATTAACTGGCTTTTATATGTTTTTTTTGGGAGTAAGGGCTTTTTTCCGGGCAAGTGGTCTTTCCCCCATGAGAAACATTACTCGTTTCACTGTGGATAATGACACAACTAACCAGCTCCACCCCCTTTTAAAAGGGCTTTTCTTTTTTTTTGGGGGATAACCCCCCGAAAAGGTCCCCAAAACTCTTCTTTGTTTATGGGCTAATTTTCTGTTTGTTTTTAAAAAAAATTTTTTTACAGGAAAGGGGCCCCAGTTCAAATTCCCCCCAAATTTTTTTTTTTTCCCCCTTTTTAACCTTTCTTGTTAAAAAAAATTTTTTTTTGGGGGGTTTTTAAAAAACCCAATGTGGTTTAATTAACTCAAGCCATAAAAATATAAAAAGCTCCCCCCATGAACTATTTGGGGTAATTTTTTTAAAAAAAAATTTCTTTTTTCCCCAAAAATGGTTCTTTAAAACTACGAATCCCCATTTTTTTAGACCCCCCTAAGTTGGAAGAAAACCCCCTTTTCCAAAGACCCGAAAAAAAAATCCAAGGTAAAAAACTTTCAAAAAATGACCAAGAATGTTTTGAATTTCCTTTTTGGGGGGTTTCCTAGGGGGCCTATCCCCCTTAAAAAAAAAAGTATTTTAAAAAAATTTCTTAAACCCAAAAAAAAAAAACAAAAAATTAAATCTTATCAAAATCCCCAAAACGGGATGTAAAGGGTTTTTGTTCACCAATTTGCTCTTTTTTAGTAGCAAAGGGATTGTCCGGAATACTCAAAAGAAATTGAAAAAAAATTTTTCCCAAAATCTAACTTTTTGGGAATTTTTTGAAGGTTTCCAAAAAATTTTTAAAAATTTTTTGGGGGGTTTTGTTCCCCCCTTTTGAAAAAGGGGCTTGTGTTTCTGTGTTTAAAAAAACTAGTACCTCCTCTGTGATGTCATCACTCCACCTCCCATGCACATTCCTGATATTCAGTCTCTGTAGTTTAGCAAACATGTTATTTGGCTAATCCACAGGGGATAACTGTATTGTGAACAAGTTTCTCCCTCTTATCTGCTCAGGAGAGAAGATAAGCCCTGAGCAGCTCTCGGTTTTTCATTTGCTGCAGGGGGGGAGAGGAGGGCTGAGCAGGGAGCGTCTGCATGTTTACTCAGATAATTACATTACAACCAGTAGATTCTCTATACAAAAGACACAGGATCTTTTCCCCCCCCCAGTCCCTTCAAAGCTCGTTCATGTTCCCTGCCATCAGATAAGAAGTACAAACAATGCAAGCATGGCCAGATCAGCTCCTGCTCGTGTCTAATGTAAACTGTCAGGAAACTAAGGGCATGTAAGGAAGGCTGTAGCTCTCAGAGGCTTCACTTTTTTAATGACTTATATTTAGAAAAGTGATTAAATACCCATTTTGGAGGATCCCACTTCACTGTTAGATTGTGGCAAAACCCCTTTAAGGCTGTTGCTCTTGCCTTCTTCATCCCCCTTGTGGGTGCTGAAGATTTTTGGCCTATATATCCCATAAAAAAGTTTGGAGATTAGGGGCAGACAGTTCAATTTGTTTTTCTTTATAAAAGTGAAGATGCACGTGCTATAAAAACCCTTTCCAGATTCTTCTTTATATACTGGGACATTGTTTCAATAAGAAATAAGGGGTAGACCCAACCACTGGGAGGAGTAGAAGCAGTTAACAAGTATATTGTGCAGTCATATGGACTATGTGGAGGAAGAATCTTAGCCTGACAGCCTGACATCAGTGTAATCAATGTAAGGCCCTAGAAGTCCACTAAAACTGTGGTTCACAGCTTGAAGCACCAATGAGCAATGTGTCTAGAGTTTCAATCAATGATTGAAGCATTGTTCTGTAACCAAGGAGGAACCAACAGGAGAAGACGGATGAACTTTTGGCGCATCTTACTTACTGGGTCAAAAAATTGGTGACATAGCATGTCTTTCAACAGGACTTTCCCATTAATTAAAGCCATAGAAAGTGGATTTTCCACCTAGGCTACTGGAATTTGGTACCTGGAGATCAAGAGCTGCTGTATAAAATGATTAGCAGATCCAGAATCCAAGAAGGCTTCAACTGTTAGGCTATGTTTACACGGCTTAAAATTGGACGTATTTCAGTCCGTAATTACGAGCCGCAGTGTGCAAATTACGGCTGGAATACGTCCCAGTCATTACGGTAATCCACAGTTCTCATAGAGAACTATGGATTACGTCTCCTCTCCCTGCTCGGCGAATACACCGAGGGGGAGATAAGTGACATGTGAATTACCAGCGGCGTATACGCGGCGCTGGTAATGAATGTCTATGGTCCGGCGAGGTGCACCCCGCTCCCGCCCACACGCCGTAATTGCGGGGCGTAATTACGCCCTGCAAATAAGCCGTGTGAACATAGCCTAAAAGGGGCTTTCCCACCAGACTCTCACGAACGGGTTCTCAAAAGTTATCACCCGTAATGGAGGTCATGCTGGTGCACAACTTTTTGTTCTATGCAAACAAACTTTATGGTAGAAAAACCCATTTAAGGGCCCCAAAAACCCCCGGTTATAATGGGGCTTTTTTCTTAAGAAGGGTTTTGGGGTTTAAAACCCCCTCAAAAAAATGCAGTTAGTTAAAAATAAGCAAGTTAGTTTCTTTTTTGTCACCCCGGTATGGAATCCCAAATTTTAAAAGGGAGGGGTTCCCCCCCCAAAATTTTTTTGGGGTTTCCCAAAATTTTTGTAAAGTTTTTGAAAAAAAAAGGGGGGCCCCAGAAAGAAAATTAAAATCCTGCCCCATTCACTAAACCCAAGTCCCTTAAAAAGGTTTTTTCTTGTTTTTCCCAATTATTTTTAAAATAATAAAAAAGGTAAACAATCGCCGTTTTAAAAAATTTTTAAAGGGGAGCCCCTAAAAAAAAAAGGGGAACCCCAAAAAAGGGGACTAAAATTTTTCTTTTAGGGGGGGAAAAAAAAAACCCAAAAAAAAAAAGAATGAACCAACCTTTTTTCCCTTTTAAAAAATTGCCCGAAAACCCGCGGGATTCCTTTTCCCTTTTTCCAATGCCAAAAGAAAAAAAAAAACCAAAGTAAAGGAAAAATTTCGGGGGGCATTTAAAAAAGTCAGGGGTGCGAGTTTGAAAGGCCCTGGGGGCCCCGGGCATTTTTCCCTCCCAGGGGAAAGAAACCCCGTTTTGGGCTCTTCCCGGGGGCAAAAAGGTTTTGCCTTTTTCGGCCCCGGTTTTTTTTAAAAGGGGTTTCTCCTCAAAAATATTTCAAATAAAAAAAAAAATTTTAAAGAATTTTAAAATAATTTTTGCCCTTTTTCCCAAGGAATAAATTTTATTTTTTCCCCCCGCACGTCCCTATAAAACGGGAACTTTTCCCCCTGCTGTTTGTTAAATGAAAAAATTTTTTTTAAAACCCCCCCTGGGGTTCCTTCGCCCAAAAAATTAATGTTAAAAAAATTAATTGGGTTTTGGGGGGACAGAAAAATTTTGGTTTGGGGAAAACCAATTGGCAATTACATGAAAGCCCGCCCTGCGCTATTTATAAATTGTAGCTCCAGAAGGGGCCAAATTTTTAAACATTTTTTTTTAAACTGGGGGAAAAAAAAAAAGGGGGTTTTAAAATTTAAGGGGGCCCAACCGCCCGGCTTAAAAAGGGGCTAAAAACCGGGGCTTTCCTAAGGGACTACAAGGGGGGAAATTTTTAGCTTAGAAAAAAAATTTCCCTTTTCTTAAAAGAAAAAATTTGTAGTCCCTTTAAAAAAGGTTTTTAAATAAAATTTTACAAAAACTATTTTTTTAAAAAAAAAAATTTTTGGGCCCCACTAACGGGGCGGGGCCAAAAATTTTCCCCAAAAGCTAAATTTTGTTGGGGAACAAGTCAATTGGGGTTTTTAAAGGGTTTTTAAATGGCTTGCCGGTTTTTTTTTGGGGGGAAATTTTAAAACCCGGTTTTAAAACCCTTTTTAAAAAAGGGTTTTCGGGGGGTTTTTTTTTTTCTTAAAAAAATGTTTTTTAAATTTCTTGTTTTTTTTTTTTTTTTTTTGGTTACTTTCCCCATCTTTTTTGGTGTAAAAGGCCCATGGGAAAAAGGAAAAGAAGCGGTGCTCCCCCCAAAAAAAAAAACCCTCCTAAAATGTAAAAAACCCCCCAAAAAATTAGGTCAAGTGAAAAATCCGAAAAAATTTTTCTAAAAAATGCTAACCAAAAAAAAAAATTAAAAACTTTTTTCCAAAAAAAAAATCTGCCAAAGAAACCCAAAAAAAACAAAAAAAAACATAAAGGGCAAAATGTTAGGGGCCCCGGGTCCCCTTTTTGAAATTGGGCCCTGGGGGCCCCAAAATTTCCTTTGCAAAGACACTAAACGGAAAAAATTTTTCCCTTTTGGGGGTTTGGGAAAAAAAACCCTTTTTTTGGGTTCAACTTCTCAAAAACTAAAATTAAAAATAAAAAAATCCAAAAAAATTTCTTTTCCCAAAATTTTAAAAAAATTTAAGAATTAAAAAGCGGGAAAAAATCCTTTTCCCAAAACTTTTTCCTTTTCGTTTTAAACCCCGGCAAAGTGGGGGCTTTAAAATTAAAACCAGGGTTTTTTCCCCTAGAACAAAGGCAACATTCTAAAAATTTTTGGGGTAAAGGGGGGGAAAAAGGGGGCTTGGATCCCCAATCAAATAATTAAAAGCCCTTTAAAAACCTTTTTTTGCCTTTAAAAAAATTTTAAAAATTTTAAAAATCGAATAAGCTTTTGGTTACTGGGGGCTTGGATCCCAAGAGGGAAAAATTTTTCCCATTTATTTGGGGGGAATTTCCCCCATAAAACTCGGTTTTCCGGGTTAAAAAAAAAAAATCATTTTTTTTGGTGAAAAATTTCCCAAAAAAGGGAAAACCCTTTTTATAAAAATTTTAAAAACCCAAAAACGGTTTGCCCCCCCGAGACCGGCGCAAAAAAAAGGGGAATGGAAAAAAAAACCCGAATTTCAAATTTTTTTTTATTGGTGGTAAAAAAATCAGAAAGGGGAACAGTGGCCCATTTTTTCCTAGGAGGGAATTGACCAATCAATGGACAAGGGGCCCTTATAAACCTAGGGAGAAAAATTACCAATCATATTCCAAGGTGGGGGCAGTTAAATCATAAAAAGGCAGAAACGAGCTGATTGGGGCCCAAACGGGGGCTTTGGGTATGCCGGGCAATCAGAGCGCGGCTACTTTCTCATAAGTTTAAAGGGGGAAAAAAAATTCCCCCCAGCGAGCCTGTGATTGGGTAGTTAAAAAGGGGCCCCTTTTTTGGGGCCAATTGGGAAACAGCGATGTCCATGGTTTTTCTAATGCAAAATAAATAAACCGACGGCCGAAATCAAATATAAACACAGAAGTTGTCCCAAATGTGTTATAAAATAAAAATAAAATTTTTGGGGGAACGGGAAAAAAAATATTAAATCAAAAAACATGTTTATTTCTTTATTTTCGTTGCACCCATACTATTGACCTTTTGGTAACGAAAATAAAAAATAAACATGATTTTTTGAATAATATTTTTTTTCGTTACCTCCAATTTTGTCTTTTTTTTCACACGGGACAACTTTGTAGTCTTATAATTTGATTTCGCCATGTAATTTTATTTCAGATTGCCTTTGAAAACCCCCAAGGCGTCGCCTCACCTTGGTCCCAAATAACGCCCCTTTTAACTTGCCAAACACAGACCCTCGAATTTCCTTTTTCCCCCTAGTCTATGAAAAGTACCGCCTCGTTTGGCTAAGTGGACGAGCCCCCCCTGCTCAACCCCAATCAGCGTTTTTGCCTTTTTTCGTATTTTTAACTGCCCCCTGGGAAATGATTGGGAATTTTCTCCTGGTTTTAATGGGTCCCCGTGCTCCTATTCTGATTGGCTTCCTAGATTATTGGGCCCTGCGCTCCTTTCTGATTGGTTAAGCCACCAATCAAAGACCCTTTAAACTTTTTAATTTCTGATTTCCCGGCGATTCTCCCATTTTCAATTTTTTGTAGCGCCGGTCCGGCGACAAACGCTTTTTGGGTTTAACTGATTTTATTTTTAAGAAAGGTTTTAGCTCTTTTGAAATGTTTTACACTTAATCAAAAAATTTTTTTTTTTAAAAACCCACGCACGGGGGCTGGCGCCGAGTTTCAGTGCGCCCATCCCCCATGCACAATGGGAGAAGTACTCCGCTCTTTGGCTGGGATAGCCCAGCCCCCGCCCCATTAACCAATCACTTTTTCTTTGCCTTTTTTCTGTATTTTGAAATGGCCCGCCCCTTGGGGTTTTGAGGGGGTTTAAAATTTTTCCAAGGAAAAATGGGGCTTTGTCGCCCTTTTTTGATTTGGCCAGATGCCAACCCCCCTTTCTCAACCTCAGCTCTTTTCTGCATTTTTTCGATTTTAAAGGCCCCCCCTGTTTTTTGTTTTGGGCAATGTTCTCCCTGGGGTTTTAATGGTTCAATGTCGTCCCCCTTTCTGATTGGCCGTTTTTCCGACCAAAGGGTGCTTTCAAATGAATTTAAATGATTTCCCGGGAATTCCAATATCCGATTTCTTTATATTGCGCCCCCTTTTAGTTTTTGGGAAAAGGGTTTTTTTTTATTTTGTTTATTTTGAGGGTTTAGCTTTTTCTAACACTGTTTTTCCCCCTTTATAAAGGGGATTTTTTTCGGAATCATACTCTGCGCACGGAGCGGAGCGCCGAGATTTCTGTCGCATTTCTATCTGCTTCCTCGCATGTTCCGATCCGCTTCACTTGCGCCGCCGGAGCATTTTAGACCCCAAAAAAAACAGGTCTGCTGTCGGGGCGCCGAGCCGCATTGCGCCCGCTTTGCCGACTCGCATCGTTTTTCATCCCGATTTTCGAGCGCGGGCGCCCCGCCCCGGAAACCCCACACCGCCACATTGCCCTCCCCCTTTATGCGGGGCGCCTGAAAGTGGCGAAAGCTGCCCTAACACTGCATCCCTGCGTCCGACAGGGATTCGGGGGGGAGGGGCGTATACGCCAAAAAACAGGCGAAAGCCCGTTCTACATGTCGCCCCAATCTCAGCATGCTGCACCAAAACACTAGAAAAAACATCCTGCCTAGAGCAGAACCAAAAGGGAAAACACAGTGGCTCTCATTTACTTGTGGTTGCACCAGAAAAGTGTCTTAAAATGCACTAAAAGGTGGCGCACACACATTTATTATGGGCTTTCTTAAAACGCAGCACAGGGCCCGGGTTTGAAGGGGGAAAGTGATGGCAAAATTTCAACCACAGCAAAAATTTGGGAAATTTCGATTTGGGAATGAGCCAAAAAAAGGGGTTTTTAAAAACAGAAAAATCAAAAAAGGCATAAATTTTTTCATACATGGTCACTTTTAAAAGCCCCCAAGTTTTTGGCGGCTTTCTTTTAGCATAATGGGGGGGGGGTTTATCAAAAAGTCTAACCTTTGGACGACATGTAAAAAAAAGGGGTGCGGGAATTTTTCTGTTCAAAAAAGCGTCATAGTTGTTCTTAGATCAATCCCTCCAAACTCGGCGCAATCGGCGCGTGCACGACCTTTGAAAAGCCCAAAAATTTGGGGCGTTCTGGGGACGTGTCGCACCCCCCTTTTGTGAATTGAACCCTTTATGATTTTTTGACCCAAACCCGGGCAGAACGTTAGAACAGCCAGACCAAGTTAAAGGTGCTGCCGAGCCAGACTTGTCTTTGGCACCTTTCACGCCTGTATGTGACCTCAAAGAACAGGTTTTACATTCGGCGCAGCTCACTGCCTTAAAGCTTTTAGAAATGGCCCGTCGCCCAACATTCATAATTTCCCCTTGTATAAACGTCTTCAATGCCCACATTTTTTTTAGTGGTTGATAAATCTGGCACGTTAGAAGTCTAGCTAACTTTAAACCTTTTTTAATTTTCTTACTTTAATGGGAAATCGCACCAAAATGTTTGGGGCTGGGCCCTGCATACTTATCCCTTTTTCCGGGGCTTCCCCCCTTTGTCAAAAGGGGGGGGAAGGTCTGAAACAGTCTAGGACGCATAGTAAATGTGGTGTAAAGCTTGTACACCAATATTTTTAGTGGAAAATTTGTCCCAAAAATTTGAGCAATGTTTATAAATGTCCCCCAGCGATCATACACAAGGGCTATTGTTTACTTACGTTTTACTTTTCACTGCAGAATTTCACGTGACATCTAGCTTCAGCATCTTTTAGACAAAAAAACGGGGGAAGAATGCCAGAGAAACACACCAAAAAGCTGTGTAAAACCCACAAAAGCAAGTTTATAGATTTCAGCTAAAATGAAGCTAAATTTTATAAGAGATGATTACCTGCCATCTATTTTCCTGTTTGTCTTACAGCTTAGCTCCAATGCCTACAGGTAGTCTGAAAACCACTTCCTGTCTCATCAACACTTCAGTCTGATGCTCTCTTCCTCTTCATATTTGTCTATCATAGTCTTGGAAGGGATTTAGTGGATAAGGGCAGAATATATGGATGGTAATTGCCACACATATATCATACATGCCAACTCTCCCGTTTTTTGGCGGGGGGTCCCCCAATTGGGGTCCCCCCCCCGCCCTCCGGGGGGGTTTGGGATTCCTCCCCCCGCCTGCAGGCGGCGGGGGGTCCCTTTTAAAAAACCGCGGGGAAGAGTAGCGTGGTGCCTACTCTTGCGCCGCGGGCCCTTTCCCCGGGGGGTGAAGCGGCCGCTCACCCGCCCGCGGTCTCACTGTGGGGGGGGGCGGAGGGGCGTCCCTCCCCGCCTCCTCCCCCTTATGTACGGCGCCCCGGTGTGTGCGCCGCCATACGGTCAGGGGCCGGGGGAAGTGACGCGCCCCCTTTCAGGGGGTGACCGCGGGCGCCCATTCCCCCCGGCCCCGAGGAGATCGGTCGGGGGCGGCCGCGGCAGGGCCTGGGGAGGTAAGTGGTTTTATTATTGATTTTTATTAGCTTTAGGGGGGCACTGTCTGGTAAAAGGGGGGGTCTACTGGCAAAGGGGGGCACTACTGGCAACAGGGGGGGTCACCTGGCAAAAGATGGGGGCATACCTGGCAAAAGGGGCACTACCTGGCAACAGAGGGACACTCCCGGGCAAAGAGGGGGCACTACCTGGCATTATGATGGGGGGCACTACCTGGCTAACAGATGGGGGCACTACTTGGCTACAGATGGGTGCACTACTTGGCTAAAAGATGGGGCACTCCTGGCTAACAGGGGGGGCACTCCCTGGTAACAAAGGGGGGCATTCGGCAACAGAGGGGGCCACTGGAAACAGAGGGGGCCTACCTGGCAACAGGGGGGCACTCCTGGCTAACAATGGGGGCACTCCCGGGCAAAGAGGGGGCACTCCCTGGAAACGGGGGGGACTACCTGGCAACAGAGGGGGACTCCGGCTAACAGATGGGGGAAATACCTGGCAAACAGAGGGGGGCACTCGGGGCAACAGGGGGGGCATACCTGGCAAAAGAGGGGGGTATCCCTGGCTAACAGATGGGGGCACTACCTGGCAACAGAGGGGGCACTACCTGGCAACAGAGGGGACATCTCCCTGCCAACAGAGGGGGACATCTATCTGGCAACAGAGGGGACATCTACCTGGCAAACAATGGGGGACTCCCTGGCAAACAGATGGGGGCACCTACCTGGCTGACAATGGGGGCACTACCTGGCTAACAATGGGGGCACCTCCGTGGCTAACAATGGGGGGCCCTACCTGGCTAACAATGGGGGCAACCTACCTGGCTAAAAATTTTGGCTCTACCTGGCTACAGGGGGGGCATCTACTTGGCTACAAGGGGGCTTTCTACCAGCCTGTAAGGGGCACTACCTGGTTATGGGGGGTTACTACCTGGCTATAAGGGCATCTACCTGGCTTTCTTCCAAAGCCGTTATGCAGTTAGGTGGAGTGGGTGTGGTTTTTTTTGAAGGGGCGTGGCATACCAACAAGATGGGCGTGTCCATGCAAATTTTTGCCGCGGCGCGCGTAGCGCGCTGCCCACTACATTCTCCTGCTTTTTCATTTTCGAAAGTTGGCAACTATGACATATATGGATGAGAATGACCTTTAGGGCATGTTCACACGGCATCTTTTAGATGCGTGTTTGGATCTGTGTTACAAACCCAAACACGCATCTAACAATGTGCAATGTGATTTATATTGCTTTCAATGTAAAACACACATTGGTGTTCAGACGAGTGATCGCTGATGCTTGTTCACATGCGTCTTTGTGATGCATCTTTCGGATCCGTTCAAAGAATTGACATGTCAATTCTTGATTTGTTTGATGCAGCAGACGCCCTATTCAAAACGTTGTGTGAACAAACCCTTAGTCATGGTGGTACCTGAAAGTACACCACCATTGTGGGCCTTGTTCGCAGCTCAATAGCTGGACTAAACTGAGCCCTAGCCTTAGGCCATGTTCAAAACGGCTTAAAATGGGGGTATTTCGGTCCGTAATTACGCGCCGAAGTGCGCCAATTAAGGGCCGAAAACGGCCCATTTATTACGGTAATTCACAGTTCTCATAGAGAACTATGGATTTCGGGCTCCTTCCCCGCCCGGCGAATCCCCCGGGCGGGGAGAAATTCACTGTCACTTTCTAGCGGCGTATACGCGCCGCTAGCAGTGATAGTCAATGGGGCCGGCGAAGTGCCGGCCCCCTGCTTACTCCCCGTCCCGCCCCCACGGCGTAATTGGGGGCGTAATTACGTCCCGCAATTAAGCCGTGTGAACATTTGCCTTATATGCTCCTGGGAAAACATGACAGGTGCATCGGTTTGCTGAAAAACAACTCTAGACCCACTGTAAGGGGAAAAATTTAAATTATACAGACTGCACTTAGCTTGGGTACCTTTTCACACCAGTATGCAAAAAAAACCACAGTATAATGCGGGGAGAGACGGAAAGCAAAAATACCCTTTAAACTCCACTCGCACAGCCTCAGGGCTAAAGGGAGTGGTTGCCAGTTTACAATTGCATATAGATCCAGCAATACATAAGAGTGCAAAACGAAACCCGGAAATGGGCACCCACTTTTGCCCCCTTTGTATTGCTTTATCTTAGCAATTGAAAACGGGCCCAGCCCCCCCCCTCATGCCCTGGGCTGTCAAAAGTGGTTGTTTAATGGGTATTTTTGCATTTCTGCATTCCCATGCATTATACTGTGGTTTTTTTCTGAATGGTGTGAACAGGTCCCAAAGCTAAGTGCGTCTGTTCTGAAAGTGTTCCTTGCAGGGGGATCTTGATTGTTATTCACAATCAGCTGCACCGTCATTTTTTCCCCAGGAGCATATAAGGCTAGATCCCTGCCCCTGGCTCAAAACGGCCCACAATGGTGGTTTTTTTTTTAAAAAGTAAAGTCCCCTTTTTTGGGTGGGACCTGAAAGTCACTTAAAATAAATGCAGTATTAATTTTAAATTTGTGACATGTTTGCCTCTTCAAAAGGGGAAAAAGAAGAATAACACAGGGAAGGGGAAAATTGTTTCCCCTTTATGCTCTGCCCTCGCAAAAAGCTCATGCTTGTTACAGTATAAAAGCTTTTTCTTTTTATTTCCCAAATGTAAAAAGCAAAATCCACTAAGGAAACTACGCTATCATAACCAAAATGCCAAATGAGATAAAAGGGGAAAACCTGCATGTTAAAGTTCCCCCCAAAAAAGAAAACCCCCATATTAACATCCTTCAGATCAATAAATTATGAGACTCAGATGTTTGAGAAAATTAGAGTTCTTTATTTCCTTTTGGCTTTGTTCTTTTTTTCTTCCTTCAGTTTCTTCTTGGACACCGTTGGAGACTTGGACTTGGAGTAAAGATGGTAACCTATCAGCCCTAAAAGGGTGGGCACTAAAGCAATGCAGAGCATAGGAAGCACATTTTTACAAAGTTCCCATTGTGTGGTTAGAAATGTTTTCTTCAGTCTCAAACTGTAGAACCGCATCGCCTGTAAAGAAAAAAAACATATGTGAGCAAAGAGTAACAACATAGACATGTTAAGTAGTACTGCGCTTTTCATTTGGGTTAGGCCAGTTTGGCCTGAGCCAAATTTTGATGGTGGTTGTGGGAAAATTGTGCAACCAATCATCAGCTTCTGAACTGAAGGATGCACTTGCCTTTTCCTGTATGGAAAAGTCTGGAAAGTCGTATCAGGGTTTGCTTCTTGCAGAAAAAAAAAAATGACTTTTTTTAAAGTACTTTGACTATACCATGTAATGTGATTGGAGATACCCCAAACCATTCTTTGTGGGGCAGAATGTGAAAAAAAGCAATTGTGCCATTGTAGGGATTACGATTTATGGAGTTCAGTTTTAAAAGACTATATCTGGTTCTTTGGGTTGGTACAATTCTGGTGATACCAAATTCATATGGTTCTCATTTTGTTTTACTATGCTTAAAAAAATAAAAATCCTTTTGCTTTGCATCGCCATTTCTTGAATAAAAAATTTTTCTTTCATGTTAGGGTAGTTCACCGGGCTTAAATGCGGGGGGTAATTCCCCCCCGCAATTCCCCCGTGTGGGCGGGCGGGGGGGGAGAGGGGGACGGGGGGGCCGGGAACGCGATAGCCCCAAAAGTGACATGTCAATTTCTTCCCCCCCCGGCGTATTCGCCGAGCAGGGAGAGGAGACGTAATGCATAGTTCTCTATGAGTGTTCTCTATAGCTGTGTGAAGATTCGTTTTTTTGCGTGGCAAGATCTAGTTTTTATTGGTGCCATGTGATCTTTTGATCTTTTTTTTCTATTTTTTTCTGGGAGGCAGGATGACCAGAAAACCACAATTCTGGCATTTATTTTTCTTTTACAGAGTTCACGTATGGGTAAATAAATGATATTGTGTTGGATCAACTTTTTCGATGTGGGGAAACCTATAATGTTCATTTTTTCACTTTTTTTATTTGAAATGGGAGGTTTTTTATTTTTAGAATTTTTTTAAAACTTTTTTTGGAATAACAACGAGTCCCCCTTTGAACATGCGCAGGCTTTTCATTCATCTCCTATTACACCCTGCCTATGGCACAGGAGTACATTCATGGCATGCACGGAGACCTACCATAGTAACACAATAGCATCCTACGATCATTTTCAAAGGGGGGTTTGATTGGGGGCCCGTACTGACCAGGGGTTTCAAATGATTCAGTAGTCGGGATTTTCAGCTGGCTAAAACCCGGGGCTGCTAATAGCAGGTGGCGGCGGAAAATTTTCACCCAAAACGGCCGCTGTTTAAGGAGCGGGCCAGAAAAGATGGGCCCACCCCAAAAACCCCCCTTAGCCTCCATGACAGTTTATACCCATCTTTGAGCTTTGGGGGTTAATATTTGAAAACATTTTTGCAACTTTTTTTTTTTGCATTAATATTTAGTCCCTCTAGGGGACCTGAACATGTTTTGTTTCGTTACAGTAATTTGAAACCTATGTACTGCAATATATTTTTTTTAAATGAATCCCCCAAATATTTTTTTCCAACTGGGACAAAAATTAAAGAAGGAAAATTTGAGTTTTTGTTTAAAAATATTTACATTTTAATCTCCACAAAAAGTTTTCCATTTTCAAAAAACGCTTTGGGCCCCTCCCCCCTAAAAAAAAACACTTTAATGGCAAAACATGTCGAGGGAGCATAATCTACTTTTAGTTAGAGAGTGCTAATCAATCGCTGGCGTTCTGCAGTCTCCAGTAGCATCAGTTATATAAAAACCTATATAGTTTTGCACCCCTTCTGGAGGGGTTGATGGGGGAAATTTTTAAAATTTTAGTAGTTTTTAATCAAAAATATTTTTAGCCCAAATTTTTAAAATTTCAAAATTTTGCGTTTAAATTTTAAATTTATATCCATTAAAATTTAAAATTTATTAGTTGGAAAACCTATTTTGGTTTTTTCCTTTTTTTTTTTTCCAAAGCAACAAGGATTTTTTTTAAAAAATTCCCAAAATCATTTTGGTTTTTTCAGGGGGGGTTATTTTGCCACATAATTCAGCGCGCATTTCGCAGCGTATTGGGGGTTTAAACGCAGTGAAATGCGCGGGGCCAAATTTAAACGGTAATTCATAGTCTCATAGAAGTTTGGATTACTTGTCATCCCCCCGCACTACAGTATAAATTGATTGTGCGGGGGGGGAAAAATTTGGGACGATGCAAGTCCATAGACCAACTGGGGTCCCGGGGCCTTTTCCGGTTTTGGAACAACTCTGATCAGTGTATGCTTTCAAAATACCCGCGTATTGCGGCGCGTATTATACTTTCCCCCAATGGGGCCCCCCGTGTGATCTTTCCCCTTTAAAGATTCCCGGGTATATTTATTTTTTTCCTTTTAGGGGGAAAAATCAGGTCGTGGAATGCGGCACAATTTTTAAAATCACAGCCCGTTTTCCCGTAGCTTTCAAAATGGTTAAGATGGTCGGGATCAGAGCTGAACTAAAATGGCACCCAAAGCGAAATAAATTTTGGGTTTAAAATTTCTAAATTGATTGCTTGCTCGGGAAGTAAACTTTGATTGCTTGTTTTGGGAAAAAACAAATTCATTTTTTACTGTTAAACGCTGTGTTTTTTAATAAGGGCATGCCCCCAAAGTAAGGGGGGACAAAAAAGGGGTGGTTTTATCCAAACTGGCTTTTGCCCCTTTTTTTAGAAACCGTCCCCACGGCCGGGGGGGGGGGGGGGGGGGGGGGGGGGTGGGGGGGGGGGGGGGGGCGGTTTTCTCCGTGATGAGTGGAAAAAGAAGCTCTCCCCTTCCAAACCCACATGCATTTTGGGATTTTTTTTTTGGGCGGGGGGCCCCGGGGGGACCTCCCCCCGGGTTTTCCCATAGAAACCCCGTTGTGTCGTTTGCGGGGGGGTTTTTCAAGGGTTCTGAAAAACCAAAAAACCCGGGCAAAAAAACCGTCCCCCAAAACCCTGCCGGGGGACATCCCTAACATTTTGAAATTTTTACTCGTCCATTCAAAAATTACCTATTTACCCCTGTGAACTGATGCGGCTTTAGATAAAACGGTGCGGTTTCTTGATTGGGAAAAAATTTCCCGGGCCCAACAGTTATTCTTCTATCCCCTAATTTTAGAGTCCTACTATTTCATTACTGATGGGAATATTTGTGGCCGGCTGCCTTTTTTTTCTAACATTAAAAAAATAAAATTTTAATGAAAATAATGGATTTAACTAAAAGTGGCAAAAAATAGGATTAGAAAGGATCATGCATTACCTGGAAAGGAAAGGGTTTGGGAATCCCTCTTTCCAAAAGCCAGTTTGAGGGGGGATAAAAAATTTTTGGGTTTCCCCCTCCCCCCCCCCCCCCGTTTGATAAACAATAAAGGGATTAAAAAGGGGGGTCCCTTCCCCAAAAACCCAGCTTAAAGCTCAGCAGGGAATCTTTTCTGGGGCCTTCTTTTATATTGTGATACTGATAGAAAATGAGTTCAATTATAACACCAATGCAAAAGGAGAAATTAAACCCTGTTTTTTTGGGGGTTTAAAATTTTTTTAAGGGGAGAAAAAAAAACAAGGGAAACAATCCTTTTAAGTTTAAAGGGGAAACCCCTGCCCCTTTTCTGATCGGATAGAATATTAAAAGAGCAGAAAGTGCTGAAAAGAATGACAAATAGTTTTGTAATAAAAGAGTTCATAGAGCTTGTATGTTCTTCATTTCAATCCCTGCTTATTCAAGTTTAAGGAGACCATTTGGGGGGTTGCTATCAAGGGGGAAATTTGGCCTCGTTCCCCCCTTATTGCCGACTAATTGGGGGGGAGGATTTCGCCCCGCAATTTCGCCCGGTTTGCCCTTTCAGTTTTTGGGGGGGGCGCCGTAAAAAAATGTGGGCCCAAAAAAATTTTCATGTCACTCCCCCCCCGCGGCGGACTTTCCGAGCGGGGGGGGAGAGACGGGAAACCATGTTCTCTATGAAACTGTGGTTTGTAATGAATGGGATGTTTTAGCCGTTTTGGAGCGCAAATACGGCACGCAGTTTTCGGCTGAAATTTTATCCCAGAATAAGCCGGGGGAACGTGGCCTTTCAGTGTAAATTTTACGCTTCAAAATTTAGCTTCAAAAATGCCTTAATTTGAGTATTTTTAAAAAAAAATTCCTATCCCCCTTTTTTATAGGGATTTTATGAGCAAAAAATGCCCCCAAGAATTGTCATGTCACTTTTTTTTTTTGGCTGTATTTTTTATCCAAAAAAAGGCTTTGCGATTAAAACTTGTTAAAAAACACTTTTTATGTGGGAAAAACGGGGTTTGGGTTAAAGCAAACCCTTAAACAAGTGAAGTGGTTTGCTTTTGAAGGGTACATACATTTTTGTTTCCCCTAGGGGGAGGGGGTCAAACGCTGCCCTCCACTGTTTTGGGGAAACTACAAATCCTTTATGCATTTAAAATTTTTGTATTAAAAGTGGGCATGATGGGGGTTGTAGTTTTTCCCCCCGTGGAAAAGGCCCCCAGGTTTTTCACCCCTGGTCTAGGGGGGAAAAATTTTTAGTTCTCCTGCGAGAGGGGGGGGGGATATAGCACGCTATTTCCAAGGGAGTCCCTCCAAAAGGGCTTAAAGCAAAGCTTTCTGCTTTTTTCTTTTTTATTTTTCCCGCACAAATGGTGTGGGTGCTCGTACACAGTACAACTGAGCTAAAATAATTGCTGCCCAGCTGAAAACCACACTTGGTTGACTGGAACTTGCCATAGTTTTTTGTGTGCAAAAACCTTTTGCTTGCCGCCCCAAAAACCCAAAAAAAGAAAATGCGTGTAAATCTCAGCTGCGCGGGAATTACTGCAGTTTTTTTATTTTGGGTTTTTGTGAAACAAAAAATTTGGGTTTGTACATTTGCACGGAAGGGTACTGAGGTTTTCCTGGATAAATTTGCTATAATATTGTTATAACATGAAAATGAAAATTTGGTTAAACCCAAACCCCAGAGCGTGAGTAAATGGGAAAAACACCAGATTAAATAAAGGTCAAGCAAGTAACAGCAATAATTTTATTTTTAAATTTCAAATTTTTCTAATTTTCCCCCAGGGGAGTATATAATTTCTATTTATATGGTTTTTTTGGGGCCCCATCTCAGGGTTTTTTTTTTTGGCATGGAAAATCATTCACCACTAGAAGGGCGATGTGTATTACAGAGCAATGACCTTTTGAGTCCTGCCAGGTTTGGGCCCTTTTGAATCAGTCGTTTTCTGGGGGACACAGTTGGGTGCTGGAGTGTTTAAAAAAAACAAACAGCCGAGATTAGGCCTTTTAAAGGGCAAACATGAAAGGCTTTTTAATCGACACGAAAAAATTTTGACTTTGGAAAAAAACGGTTAAGAGGTTTTGGAGTAAAAATTAAACAAAAAACTGTGCTTCAGTCAAAAGCCACCAGCATTGACCTTGTACCCAAAATTTTTTTTGTGATCAGCATTGAAAATGTGTGTGCATTTTTTGGCTTTGGAAACCATTGACAAACTGTTTACAAACCCCCTGTATTAAATTTAAGTGGGAAAGCATTTATTTGGGGGTCTTAAAAGCGCCGCTCTACAGTACAGTGCAGTATTCAAGTTTACGGGTCTTTACATGTCCAGGGGTGAGCCCGCTTCTTTGGGACCAGGGAGGGTGGCTGTCACGGAAACCTAGGTGCTAACCGGGTTATCCCCATTCTTGGGGTAGGCCGTAAGTGACATCGAAAAGGGAAAAGAGGGGCCACATACAAATGCAGGTGCAAAAACCCCCCCCAATTCCCAAGGGGGGTGGGGTTTTTAAAGGGGTTTTTTTTTATACTCGGAGAAGTTCAAAACTAAATTATCACTTTTCATTGGTTCACAAACATTAGCCAATCGGTGGACATTCACCATCCATTTGGTCAATACACTACAAATCACACTTTTGTCTTTACCGGGTAATTGGAACCCTTTTGGTTCGTCCTAAAGCCTTTAAGGGGCTTTGGACTGGCTATATACCCGCCAAAGGGGTTAGCTGTAAATTTTCAGCCCAAAACTCTTTTGTTTAAAAAGAAAGGGGTGGAGCCGCCGCCATCCAGTGCTGTTAAACCCAATAGATGCAGCGGCAAAGAGGGTGAAACTTCTAAACAAAGAGAGCGGGCTGCCCACATTTTTCCCCCTTTGTTTTTGGGCGCCCGCAGCGAAAAAAAGTGGGGTCCCTTCGGTTTTAACCCTAGTAGCTGGGGTCTTGTTTAAGGCTTCCATTGCCACCATGTTTTCTGTTTTACTAGTTGCTGCCTGAGACAGGAAGCTGTAAAACTGCCATCTTTGTACACCCTAATGCATTGTAAAGTGTAAAAAAAATAGATATATATATATTAAAAAGTTCAAATCACCTCCTTTTCCCCCCAAATTTTTCCAAAATTTAAAAAAAAAAAAAATAAAAAAAATTTAGATTATTTTGGTATTTTCCGCTTTCAAAAAACTCCTCTATTAAAAAAATTTTTAAAATTTTTTTATCTCGTAACTGAAAACTGGGAAAAAAAAAAAATTTCCAAAAAGGGAAAATTATGGTTTTTAGTATTTCCCTCCCCTAAAAAATTTGGGAAAAAAATTTATTTTTTTAAAAACCCCCTTTCAAAACTAGTAGCAATAAAAAGTACACTTCAGCCCGCAAAAAATGCCCCCTCACTCGTGTTAGTACAAATTGGCGCAAATTTCAAAAATAGAAAATGTTTGGAATTTTTTATGGTACAAAAACATATTTAAAACTGTACATGTGTCATATTGCCGGATTCGTATCAACCTGTAGAATGCGAATAACACATAATTTTTACTGAAGATTGAGCTCCGTAAAAGCAAAACACCCGCAAACATGGCACAAGTACATTTTTTTCAAATTTTGCCTCACAATTTTCCCCCCAGTATATTCTATGGTAATATGAATAACATCATTAGAAAGTACATCTCGTCCAACAAAATAAAAGCCCTCAAAGGTCTGTGTAGATGAAAAAATAAAAAAGTTGTGGCTCGGGGAAGGAAAAACGAATATGAAAAAAATAGGCTTCGGCATTAAGGAATTAATACTTTACATTTTCAATCCTCACTTATGTATATTCTGATTACCTGACTAGTTGCCATTATAAGTTGCTTCTTATATAACATGTGGACTTTCATGAAGCTTCTAACTTAATATTTTTACAATGTTATTAAAGTTGGCAAGTAGCCCATTGCCATCTTCTCATAGCGCAGTTGAAAAACATATCTTTATCGAGATGTAAAACGCCACTTTATATGTCCAGTTTATGTATACTGAGACATGTTCATAGATAATAAATACTATTGAATATTTATGGCACATTTGGAAATTAAAAAATTTCTCAAAATAACTGCAGTTTAATCTAGAAATTCCCGTAAACATGAGAATTTCCTCATCAGTGGATCAATTTCTTTTTTTCGAGTACATTGTGTATAAAGTACATGAACCAAAGAAGCTCCTGTCCCCAAAATGAAGTGTGATTTCCAGCTTCCAGCAGCTCTTTCTGATGTTATATGTAAGGACTTGCATAAACCCCTTCCCACCACAGGGATTTGTGTTTACACTGCATTTGTTTTTCTTTCTCACCTTTCAAAACCATAACTTTTATTTTGAGGGCTTGTTTTTTGTGGCAAATACTTTTAATGGTACCATTTATCATACAATGTACTGGTAAAAACCCAAAAATTCTTTGTGGGTGGAATGGGAAATAGAGGTACCAGTACAAATGAAAATTTATCTTTAGTTTGAAGGTCGGAACGAATCTGACAATACCAAATTTTTCATTGTTTTACTCATTTAAAAAAATGATTCCTTTTTATTCCAATTTTTGGGGAGTTGAAGTGACCAAAAGGGGCCCCGTTCACTTTGGCTTTTTTTCGCCGCGGTTTGGGCGCCGTACTGCGCCCGATTTGCGCGGGCAGTACGGCCCCCAATCTGTCGCGTTTTTTACGGTAATCCACATTTTCATATTTTTTCAAACCCGGGAAATTTTCGAGCGTACCCGGGTTCCCGCAATTAGGGCTTGAATAAGCCGGGGTGAACAGGGCCCAAAAGAAAGGCCTTTGGGTTTATTTTTTTTTTTTTTCCCCATGGCGTTCACCGTAGATAATCTTGGATTTTAATCGACTTTTACAGATGCGGCAATATTAATTATGTTTACTTTTTTATTGTTTTGTTTACTTGTAAAATGGCAAAAAAAAGGGTTTCCTGAACTTTTAATACTTTTTTATTTTTTTTAGAATTTCAAAACTTTTTTTTTTACACACCTAACTTCAGTTCCCCTATGGCACTTGACTAATAGGGGCTTGAATGCTTGTACACTATTCTGCAATAGTTTTTTTTTTTTTTTAATCCGATCGTTTTTTTATTAAGCAAGTCAAAGGGTATACATACAATAAATTCAAGATAAAAATAAAGACAGTTTGAAATAGTAAAAAAAATCCCAAAATTTAAAAAACACAAAATTGGAAATGGACCCTTTAAACCGTAAAACCTTGTGACACCCCGTCCCCCCCCCCGGACATTAAAAAGGGTCGTGTTTGGTTTTTTTCCCAAAGCAAGACAATAAACCCAAAAAACATACACCAAAAACAAAAAAGGGGAGGGGCTCAAAAAAAAAGCACTTTAAAGGTAAAGGGAGGGGGGAATAAGCCGCCTCCAACCTTAATCCCATAAAAAAACCTTATGGGGGGATTTAATCTCCATTTTCCCTTTTAAGGGGCACCCTCAAAATCTTAATGATTTAGAGAGGGATCTGAAAAAAGAAAGGGGCCCCAAAATTTCCCCTCCTGACGTGCGCAAACAAAAAAACTTCTGACCCCTTTTATTTCCCAAAGGGTTTTTTTGCCACTTATTTTTTCACGCAAAATGCAACAAAAAAAATTAATTTAATACAATGTGATTTTCTGGTTTTTATTTGGGTTTTCCCTCTCAAGATAAATTTTAACCGACCCTTAAAATTATAGACTGTTCATTCTTTGCAGGGGGCAAACTTACACAACACAAGGATCAAATAATTTTTCCCTTTTCACTGTAAAAATGCCCACATCATGTTTAAAAATCCCCAAAATTTGCACACTTAGGGATGACAATTGGAGTTAAAAAGGGATAGTTTGGGAAAGAAAATTTTTTCTCTGCTGGTGGGCTCTGGTAAATTGAGGGGAAATGTCCTACATGTATGAACACTTATAGGCATTTGGGGCTCCCCTGAACACGTTTTTGTCCCTGCTACAGGGGGAATTTGTGCAAGTCTTACCCCCCCTTAAAGGGCTGCACAAGTCAACCTTTAGCGGGCAGACATAGCAGCAGGCCTATTAGGGGTTTGGTTTTTCCCTCCACCCCCCCTTAACAATACGGGGCTGGAACGAGAAAAAACCTTTCCAAAAAAAAGGTGCATAATCCTGCTATTTAGCTTTAGCCGGCATGGCTGAAGATGGTGGAGCCATGTTGCCTGTATCCTCCACCTGCACTCCAGTTTCTCTTGTTTTTTTCTGCCCCTTTCCCTTTGCAAAAGGTCTTTTGGCGCTGGAACCAGAATGAACCCTGGGTCTTTGCTGAACCCTGCTGCACATATGCCGCATTTACCAGGGGTCTGCTGCTTCGAAAGGGGATTATTTCAGGAGTATAGACGGGAGCTCTCTCCTTCATGTCCTCTCACATCCTTCTCCCCGCAACACTAATATATTAAAATATGAAAAAATTAGATTGGACCCTTAAATTGGGCCCCACAGATGCCATAAAAATTTTGGTGGGGCACCCTACAACTCGCCCGTAGGTTTCCTCCATACTCACTTGATTTCCCCTGGCATGATTTTTAAGTTACGTCATGCGTGGGGGAAGGGGGTTTTAAACTTTATTAGTTATTTGATACATTTTCTTTATTCATTATTGTGTACTATGTTGGAGTGCCTTTTTTGGGCTTAGAAACCAGTTACTAGTTTTCCATATTAATGTTTTCAGCACTCAAGGTGTAATTACCCCTTACAGGACCTTTATTATGGGACCAACATGTCACCAATGATCCTGCTTGTCGAATTACACTTCATTGCATAGCACCACGGAAAAAAATGTATGCAGTAACAGGGGAGGGGATGGGGGTCTGTGAAGACAGGAGCATGCAGATCATGAGGGGGGCCCAAAAGGGGTGCACCCTTTATGTAAAAATATAAAGCAGAAATTTTATGGGTTGGGGGAGCTATAAACAGTCTAAGGGGACAGGGGAAACCACCCAGCGGGCAGTCTATATGTAAGAGAGGAGGGAACCTGAGCAGTGGTCAATGTGTAAGACAGATGGGGGGGGGCCAGAGTAACTTTTCAAACATTTTGTTTAGAGTAGGTACCATGAGCATCATCTATATGTTACAGAGGAGGGTACTGGAACATAATGACATAGTACGGTTGAAAAAAGACATCCATCCATCATGTTCCACAAAGGATGGGGAAAGATGTGGATGAAGGGAGGAAGATAAGGAAGCAGTGGTCTGTATGTGACAGAGGAGGGGGCATCAGGATCAGCCTATATATGACAGAGACAGAGGCATGAGCACTGATCAATATGTGAGAGAGGTAAGGACATAAGCAACAGTCAATATGTGGAGGAGGGGCCATTAACAGTGGTTTATATGTCACAGAGGAGAGCGCTGGTCCGGATTTCCCAATAGGGGACAAAAAGGGGGGTGAGGCAGTCAATATTTACAAAAAATGGGGCATGTAAAGGGCATGAAAATTTGAAAAGCTGCGGGAGGAGAGGCGAATGTCAGACTCAGATCAGCTATGCAGTCATTGCTGGGGGCTGTATTCCCTCTGTAATTGGGGCTAATATATTATCTACAGAGGAAGTCAGCAATAAAAAAAAAAAAAAAAAAAAAAAAAAATTTTTTTGTTTGGTTTCCCGGTTTCCCATTACAGTACCCCAAAAGGATTCCATACTGTGAAAACGATATCCTAACAGATACCTTTGACAAAGCCAGGAAACTTCTGCATTTGCCCCTGCAGTCGTGGGGTGGTAGTTAAGTCGTGGGGTGAGGGCTCGGCTGCTCCTACTGCACCAACCTATGCCAGCCCCTCTCTTCTGGCACTGAAAACGCTGTTTTGGGATTTTCAAACTTGACCCTGGGGAAATACCAAGTTGTGGGGGTTTTGGTTTTGGGGCCCCAAACCCTTTCCTGCTGCATTCAGTGCAAAATCAAAGCTCTGTACTGTAAAAATATAATATCATCATTAAATTTTAGGAAAAACCCCCCCTTAATTTATCATTTTTTATTTCAGTCACTGTCCTGGAATGGAAAATCTAATCAGTATATACTGTATAATTAGGATTCAACAGTAACTTTTTCTAACATTGCAGCCATTCGTTTCCACAGCTAGCTCTGAATCACAACTGAGAAAATCCTCATAAAATGAAAGTCAGCAACAGCACTCATCTTGAAGAGGTTTGAGAGGTGACTGCAGATGCGACCTAGCTCTTCCATTAAAATACCTTTCTTTATGGCAAGATCCAGTACATAGCAAAACAAATTTTATTTTTTATTTTAAAATAACCTTGCATGTTTTTTCAAAAGTGGGGGCTTAAACAGTTTTATTTTTAGGGCAAAAAGAAGACTGAGAAAAGGGGATGGAAGAGCCGACATTCATTTTTCTGGAGATAAATCTCCTCAAGTACTTTTATCCACATGATACTTTCTATAGACCCTTTAAAAATGTATAAATAAAACTTCAATAAAAACCCCAAGTGACGCCAAAAAAGGGGGGAAAAGAAAAAACGGAAAGTATATACAAAAAAGTTGGAGGGCCCCAAGCAGAAAAAAGGGTGGCCCTTTTTGGGGGTTTTTGCAAAGGGAGGTAATAGGTTATATAGGATGAGATATTTATTCACATTATGGGCGACATGTATGATGGGGGGGGCCCAATTCTGGCTCTCCGTCCCCATTTTCCGGGATAGCCCCTGTTCATACATTTTTTTTAAAACTCCCCACATCACTGGCGGGCGCATTCAAAGTGCCTGCGGCCTTTGTAATACGCCCAATCCCCTGGGGGCTGCGGAGGGGACCACAGAACCCTAGCGAAGCTACCTATTTTTTAGCATCGCTACACCCTTTCTTGGGGACAAATTAAAAGCTGGAAAGGTAAACCACTTCAAAATGGTAAAAACCCGATCCAGACTGTTGCCCCGAGCCGTTTGAATAGCCTGATTTATGGCCCGATGTAGAGCGAGTTCATAAATCAGACGCATTATATGCCATTAATCCGTGCATGAAATTTGCTGTGTTAACGCCAAATTTCATTCATGTCACCCTATGTCTCCTGTCTCTGTTTCAGGAATTCATCAGGATACCTTGAAAAAAAATATCCCCTTTGCTAGCGTCCCGGGCTGTGGGGGTCGGCAAAGCCGGGAAAACCCCGATTTTGACTCCTCAAATTCCCAAACCCCGACTCCCCACTCCCCCCCACTCCAACTCCGACTTCCCCCATACTCGGCGCATGTTTAAGTGATAACTTTACTGTAGTAAAATGGGCACATCCAACTGTTTATCAACCCAAAATACAATAATCAAGCTATTTAGGAAAACCCGACACCCGAAAGCAAAAAAGGTAACAATGTTTTTATCTTTTGAAAAACTTTTTGGTAGGGGTTTTTAAGAAAAAGCTGTATTTTTAAACCAATTTCCCTCCTGCACCCAAAATGGAAGGGGTAAAAGAGACCTTGGGGTCAGATTTTGGGCAAAAGCATGAATCTGATCCAGAGCCCGAAAGGGTTCAGGCAAGGGTGAAAAAACCAAAGGGGATTTCCCAAAAATAACAAAAAAAAAACAAATTAAAGGGGGGTTTTCTCACTAAATGTATTCATCTTACCTCAAATCCCCGTTTTCCCTTTGGGTTTTATTTTTTAATTAAGGGGGATGGGTTTAAATGGCTTCCACTAGGGTGGGCCCTATAAGTAAGGTCTGTACTAAAGCAACCAGTGCTGGGCAGCCTATCAGGGGGAGATCAAACATTTTGTAGCTATAGCAACCAAATGCTGGCCCGCCTATCAGGAGAGATCACACAGGTTTTGTAGCCCTACAAACCCGGCTGGCAGCCTATCAGGAGAATACACAGGTCTGTACAACGACCAGTGCTGTCACCTAAAAAAACCCCGGCTTAGCTTAAACCCGAGGGGCTTATGGGAGCCATCAAGAGGGGGTAAACTAGGGAAAAGGGGAGGACACTGTTAATGGAAAAATATTCAAATGACTTGTTTTTACCAAATCCTTTTTAAAAATTTAAAAAATCATCCTTTTAGTGAGACAACCCCTTTAAACCCCTTTGATTTTTAGGGGCAAAACTTAAAAAAAAACAATGCTAAATACTTTCAAGCAAATTTATGTAAAAGAAGAAAAAATGACTTATTTTAAAATTACAGTAGCCTCATGTTTCAAAACTGTAGTGGGTGGAGCGATATGGAGCCTGGAAAGTCCCCAATTTCAAAACATTGTTACCTTTTGCTTGGGCATTTTAAAATTTTATTTATTGGTATGACTTTAGGAAAACAAAAAAAAATTTTAAATAAAGCAAAAAACTGCAGGAAAAAAAAAATTGTGGAGTCTCTGAATTTGTTTTGAAAATAGTAATTGCCCCCCATCAGATCCTTCATACATGAACCCCACATCTGATCTCATTATTTCCAGGCTAAAAGAACGGGCCCCTCTACACTAACTTGGGTTGGGGGAAAACGGTGACCACAGAGGCAAAAATCTTTAACAATGGGGGGGGGGATAAAGGAAAATTTCCCTCAGCCCCATCGGTTTTTTTATGAAAGGTTTTAAAATCTTCTAAATTCTTTTAAAACAGGGGAAAAAATTTTTCTGAAATCTGTTTTTCCCCCGGGGGCCAAAACTTTCCCCTTGGGGCAGCACTTTTTTTTGCTCCCCTGTCCCTAATTGCGAAGAAAATGGGAGCAGTTTGCACTGGCCCCGGGCCCAATTCCCTTGTTCTTTTTCACTGCACGAACTAACTGGACCCAACTTTTTATTATTTTGGGAGCGGAGTCAGTCCATTTTTTGAGACTCAGACCCCCTGCCCAAAAAAGCCACCCCACTCCACTCCACAGCCCTGGCTAGCGTGGGCCCGAGCCATGGGAAAAAAAAAGGCAAATGTCTTTAAAAAAAAAGAAGAAAATACACAAAAGAAGGAAAAAAAGCAAAAAAGGGTAAAAAAGACTAAAGGGGGGATATGTCCAAAAATTTGGCGTCACCACGGCAAAATTTTAGGCCACTGAAAACAGTGTAAAGGGGCAAACCCGAAATACGATACTTTCTAAAATTTTTGCGTCCCGGAAAACCCGCATCATAAAACTTCGCACCGCAATCGGCCGGGGACATAGCCTTTTTATTTCTACCAAAAGGGAATGGGGCCCATCGAGGCACCCTTTTCTAATGGTGGGGGCATAAAATATTTATTACTATTTTATGAAAAAAAACTCAAAGGGGCTTGTGTTATGGAGGCGCACAGCGTATCATCGCTACTATATTTAATGCACCTTTATAGGCACATTACCATTTGTCGTGTCCTGCGTATAATGCGCCTAGTTTTGGTGTATTACAGTTCATTTACATCGAGAATATGGCGTCAAGAATATTTTTGGCAAAAATAGACCAAAAAAACGGCGCTTGCATATTGGGACATGTTGCCCTATGTAACTTTTTCAAGGTTTCTTGACCGACATGTGATGGAGGTGGAAAAAGCAATCTGAGGCCTTACACATATTGAAATAAACCAACATGTCCTAAGTAATATGCTTTCTATAAGTGATAAGTTAATTAAAAGGGATGGTAAGTTCGCTTCTTACATGGTCTATAATCATCTTATCCCTTATTTACACTTTAATATAAAAATACAGCTCAATTATGGATGCACAACAGATTTTTTTTTAACATTTGTTTTTTTTTGTTGTGTAGCATATGCCTACAGTCATGGCCAAAAGTTTTGAGAATGATACAAATGTTAATTTTTACAAAGTCTACTGCATCAGGTTTTATAATGGCAATTTGCATATACTCCAGAATGTTATAAAAAAGTGATCAGCTTAACATCAATTAATTGCAAAGTCAATAGTTGCCTAGAAAATGAACTTTTTCCCCAAAACACAATTTTCAACTTCATTCAGGCCTGCCTTAAAAGGACCACTAACATCGTTTCAGTGATTGCTCCATTAACACAGGGGTGGTGTTGATGAGGACAGGGCTGGAGATCAATCTGTCATGATTAAGTAAGAATCACACCACTGGACACTTTAAAAGGAGGCTGGTGCATCATTGTTTCTCTTCTGTTAACCATGGTTATCTCTAAAGAAACACGTGCAGTCATCATTGCACTGCACAAAACTGGCCTAACAGGAAGAGTATCGCAGCTAGAAAGATTGCACCTCAGTCAACAATCTATGGCATCATCAAAGGGAAATTTAAGGAGAGAGGTTCCATTGTTTGCCAAAAGGCTCCAGGGCGCCCAAGAAAGACCACAAGCGCCAGGACCGTCTCTTTAAAAATGTTTCAGCTTCAGAAACGGGCTACCAGCAGTGCAGAGCTTGCTCAGGAATGGCAGCAGGCAGGTGGTGAGTGCATCTGCACGCACTGTGAGGCGGAGACCATGGAGCAAGGCCTGGTGTCAAGGAGGGCAGCAAAGAAGCCACTTCTCTCCAGAAAAAACATCAGGGACAGACGATATTCTGCCAAGGTACAGGGAGTGGACTGCTGAGGACTGGGGGAAAGTCATTTTCTCAGATGAATCCCCTTTCCGAATGTTTGGAACATCTGGAAAACAGCTTGTTCGGAGAAGACAAGGGTAGCGATTTCCCCCAGTCTTGTCTCATCCCAACTGTAAAGCACCAGAAACCATTCTTTGTGGGGTTGCTTCTCAGCCAAGGGAACGGCTCTCAACTCCCTTTTCTAAAAACACATCCATGAATAAAGAAAAGGACCAGAATGTCCTCCAAGAAACTTTTCCCAACCCTCCAAGAGCAGTTTGGTGATCAACAATGCCTTTTTCCCGCATGATGGGACCTTGCCCTAAAACAAAGGTGATAACAAAGGGGTCAGGGAACAAAAAAAGAGATTTTGGGGCCTGGTGGGAAACTCCCCCGATTTAATCCCCTGAGAACTTGTGGTCAATCATCAAGAGACGGGGGGGGCAAAAAATAACCAACAAATTGTGACAAAATTTCAAGTTGATTTTGCAAGAATGGACTGCTATCAGTCAGGGTTTGGGCCAAAGTTGATTGGACATGCCCGGGAGAATTGCAGAGGCCTGAAGAAGAAGGTCAACACTGCAAAATATTGACTTGCTGCTTTAACTCATTTAACTGCCCATAAAAGCTTTTGTTAATAAAAATTTTGATTTGTATTTCTGTATGTGTTAAAAAGCATTGACAAACAACAAAAAAACCAGAGGGCAACAATCATGTGAAAAATAAAATAGTGTCATTCCAAAAAATTTTGGCCATGACTGTATGTTAGAGACCCCTTTACTCTGATAAGTCATTCTCAATGTTAATTTGTCGTTTGAAAAAGAACACTATTTTTGAATAGAAAATTTCCATATTTGGGCATAGTAATTTGAGATACCAAGTTAAAGGGGGAACCTTAAAATAATTATCCCCCCCTTGCTGAGGACAGACAAGCATGACAGACATCGTTTCCACGCTGTTTTCCTTATTCAGTAAAGATCTGATTTTTAGGTATTTTAGTGCCAAATCTGCAGTTTTTCAGCCAGAAAAGAGTCTGTTTTTTTCATACCCCGCCCACTGAGGCTAGCCCCACCCACTTCACAACTGATTACCTATCACTCTGAATAGGTAGAAATATGTGACTAACTGCCAGGTGGGCGGGGCTAGGCTTTGGTGCGGAGGGGTCTAACACTGAACATGAATAAGATTTGTTGGCATTAAAAGGAGCATGCTCTCTAAAACTACGATCTTACAGAATAAGGGACACCCAGCGCTGGAAACAGCAGGTTCTGACACTGGCTTGTGCTGTCCTCAGCAAGAGGGGCATAATCTATGTGACAGGTTCTCTTTAAGACATGCTTGTACTGGCTGGTGTTAGAGAATACGGGGAGAATGAGGATATATAAAAATGGCACCCATACTGGAGGAAGTCGGAGTTTTCTAGCAGTATGCAAACTGCTGGAATACAGACATCACTGTGTCACTGCAACCCCATCTATCTTATTCTTTTACCCTATTACTAATTTGGAAGAAAATTTAACCCAATGAGAGCATATTTGTATTGTCTAGAGAAACGTGTCTGGGTAAATGTTATTAATTTTGTTTGATGCATCCTGACATAGGGCATAAATAGTGTAAGGGTAAATTTAGTAGGTTCGCTCTTTTCAAGGCGATTACTCCACAAAAGGAGAGAATAGGGTATATAGTACATGTGTGCTTACTCTATACTAAGATTGAACACATCTTGGATTTTTGATTGGAATGAAGATAAACTGGATGGATAGCGCTACATGTCATGAGATGGATGAGTCCTAGTGCGTACCAAAGATACGTACAGAGGAGGTGGTGAGTCCATTACAAACTCATCAGAGAAAGCTTCAGCCCGCAGTCCATACCACCCTCCCTTACTCTTGCAAACTGCTCTTCCCCCTTAACTTGCTTCCCCACGGTCACTCATGACAAGCTCTCCTCTGTAACGGACTTGGTAGTGGATCCACAGGACCACCGCAGGCGATGATAGCTAAGCCACGCCAGGGAACGGAATCTAAGTAGCCCCCGGTTTTCACCCAGAGCCCGCCGCTAAAGCGGGGGATGGACTTGCTGCGGCTTGAAGCTACCAGGTCGTACCCACTGACGTGACTTGCCTGCGGCGGATGACGAGGTGCACGAGGTATAAAACCGTAACTACCAAGAATCGTAGTGGTGGGCACGGCGTGCAGGCAGTATGGTTAAGGGCAGGTTCGACAGCGGCAATGGTTCGTGGTCGAGGGGACAGGCGATAAGGTCAGGGCAGGCGGAAGAGGTGCGGAGTCGAGAAACGTAGCAAGGTCTGGTTCACGGCAATGGCTAATAGACTAAACAGAACGCTTTCTCAAAGCACGGGGCAACAAAGATCCAGCGGGGAAGTGGAACGTTGGACTTTAACTTAAATAGGCAGCGCCCGGTAATTAGCCAATTTACCGGCGCACTGTCCCTTTAAATTTACATCGAACGAGCGCGACGGCGCGCGCCTTGGGGGCGCGCGACTGCGCAATCCGGCCAGCAGGGACAGCGGAGGCGAAAGGGGGGTCAGAGAGAGGAAGGTGAGGAGACGGGCGGATGCAGCCACGGGCGGAGGGGGGCACCCGCGGCGGCACCCGTCCCCGCGGGGACCTCCGCCGGGGGACACGGGTGCGACGCGGTCTTCGTGGACCGGACCGCGGCGCAACCCGTTTTATTAACAGCTACCACCCAAACTTAGACTCCCTCCTTTTTAGGACGCAGAGAAACCTGAGGAGGAGGTTACGATTCTGGAATGTTGGCATTTCTGGCTCAGGATCCTCTCATCGGGCCGATGCCCTTCCAATCTACGAGGAAGAAGCGCTTCCCTTGACGTCTTCATATCCAAGATGTCCTTTAACTCAAAAGATGTCGGCGGGAGCGGAATTGGCTTAAGGGGAAGGGTTACATTCCTGAGAGAGAAATGGTTTTCGGAACCAGCGGCTATAAGGAGGGAGCATGGGATTGCGTTTTGGATCCGGAGAATGGAGCAGCGGAGCGCTGTACGTCACCGGGTTCAAATGCCGAAGAAACTTGATGGTCAGTGGAAAACAGGGCACAATTGAGACTAGGAAACCTCAGGCGCACGTTACCCTTGAGGAGAGGCCAAACTTTGTCCATGGGAGGAATGTTGGGGGGGTCTTCTCCTCTTATCAGCCTGAGTTTCATACGGGCAGAGGGCGGCCGAAGTACGGGAACGTAGAGTCTCCTGCAAGATGCCTTGATATCCCGAAATTGGTCGTGCACAGGCTACCTCAGAATTAGTGGGCAGGGGGAGGGGGGGGTTTGCGGATGCCGGGCCATGACTTAAAAGAATGGAGAGACGCCGGCTGCCTCCGAAACAGCGTGGTTGTACGAGAATTCGGCCCCAAGTGGAGTAGCTTCGGCCCAGTTGTCCTGAAGTCCTCCAGTTACCAAAAGTGGCGTAGGTATTCCCCAGTATCTGGGTTCCACCCGCTCCACTGGCCCATTGGATTGAGCGGTGATTGATATGCTGACGATAAGTCCAGTTTGACTTGCAGACGGGAGCATAGTGACGCCAAAATCGGGAAACAAATTGGGACACCGAGGTCGGAGACAATGTGTGAAGGTAACCCATGTAGTCGGGTAAAACATTCGGAGAACCTCTGGATTGGCTAATGGTGGAGCAGACGGCAGGCCCGGGAGAGGTGACGAAGTGGGACATTCTTGAGAAACGGTCGGTAACCACAGATGACCGAAATTCCCAGAGGGAGGGCGGGAAAGATTCAGTGATGAAATCCATGGCTTTGTGCGTCCAGGGAATCTAAGGCACGTGGCAGAGGATGCAGGGAGACGGCCGGCCTCTGGCGTGGGGTCCTTGTTCCGAGCACATGTGATACCGGCGCGAGCGTGAAGTCCTTGACATCCTGTGCCAGGGTAGGCCACCAGTAGTGACGTGAGATCAAAGCGTAGGAACTTCCGTGCTCCGGAATGACCAGCAAGAGAGAGCTATGGCCCCATTCAAACACCTTCTTCCTGAGTAGCGGGCGGCACAGAAGGTCTTGCATGTAGGGACGTTCTGGAGATCTGAGGGAGCCAAGTTGAAACCAAACTGTTCGGTGAGAAATTTATGTGTTGTGACTCGGGTTTCTTCACCGCCACGGTCGAGGCACGGGAGAGGGTCGTCGGCCTTGATGTTTTTCTCAGAGGTCGGAACTGATGTGAAAAGGGGGTCGACAGCGATGACGAAAAAAAGAAGACCATCTGGGTTGGGTGGATTCAAACGCTGGGCGTCTGTAGATACAGTAAATTCTTATGGTCCGTAAAAATGTCGATAGGATGCGCGAGCCCATCCTGCAGGGATGTCAGCCATCCTCCAGGGCTAACTTGATGGCCCAAGAGTTCCCGGGTCCCCTAATGCATATGTTCCGCTCCGCCGGGCGAAAAGGTGTTAGAGAAGAACCACATGTGAGAATCTTGCCCTTGGGGCATTTTCTGTGTGAGGGACTGCCCCTGCCCCCACAGATGAAGCATCCACCTCCAAGGAAAACGGCTTTCTCGGAATCAGGACGGGGACCAGAACAGGTGCAGTGGAGAAGGCAGTTTTTCAGACCAACAAAACGCCTTTCTGCCCTCAGGAGAACCGCATCTCGGTGTTCGAGTTCTTCCTAGTGAGGGCCCGATAGGAGCCACCAAGGTGAGAAGTGGGGAATAAATTTGCGGTGGTAATAATTCGCGAAGCCCTGGAAGCGCCGGGTTGCCGAAGGAACAAAGGACCGACAGGAGAGGCCATTGCAAGTACCGCCAGAGGAGTTTTGCTGGGTCCTTCTTCAGGCCCTTGGCGGAGACGATATACCCGAGGAAGGGTAGGCTGGTCTGATGGAATGAACCATTTCCCAGAATGGCGTACAGACGATTGCTGCGTAGACGTCGCAGAACCTGGAGCACTTGGGTTCGGGCTTCTGAAGATCGGGGGAGGAAAAATTAGGATCGTCATCAAAGTACACTACAACACAGGTGTACAGGAGATCCCGGGGAAAGGACATCGTTTCACAAAATTCTGAAACACTGCTGGAGCGTTGGCAGAGCCCAAAGGGCATTACGAGATATTCAAAAATGTCCATCCAGGGTATTAAAACGCCCCGGCTTCCACTCGTCCCACTACCGAATTCTGATGAGTGTTGTAGGCGCCTCGCAGGTCCAATTTGGAAAACACTTTAGCCCCCGTTGGAGGCCGGGGTCAAAAAGTTCTGCGATCAGCGGGAGGGAGGATAGCGGTTTTTTACGGTGATTTTATGAGTCCCGGTAGCTCAATACACGGACGGAGGGAACCTTCCTTCCTTCTGTTACGAAGAAAAAACCCGGATCCGGCTGGGGATGAGGACTTACGGAGAAAAGAAACCCTTTCTGCAACGTTCGCTTGTATGTAGGCCGGACATGGCCTGAGTCTCCGGTAAAGAAAAGCGGGTTTAGCCCTTCCCGGGGCGGATGGTTCCTGGAAGAAGGTCATATGCGGGGCAGTCGTTAAGGCGATGTGGTGGCAGGTTATCGGCTCCTTCTCGGGAGGGAATACGGTCACAAAAGTCCTAGGTTACTCAGCTGGTAGACCTGGCAGGAGCTCGGCTAGCGGATGTGCGGAGAAGGGTAGGCACCGGGCGTAAGGTACCTCCAAAGCAGAGGTTCTGGCATTGGTCACCTACGCAGGACCTCACCAGTCTTCCAATCCAGCGTAGGAGGCGTGACGTTGCAGCCAGGGGAATCCCCAAGAGGATCGCCGAGGAAGCGGGGACAGGACGTGGAACCGATCTTCTCCTTAATGTTAGAGCCCCCAAGCCGGAGAGTCGCTGGCACCGGTTCTATACTGGATGGGGGATCAGTGAGGAGATCCCCACTAAACCGAGGAATTCAGCAAAGGTTTTTCCAGGCGAATCTACAGGCACGCGAGCGGTACCGGGATAACCAGAGAGGCATGGATAAAGTTCCCGGCAGACCCCGAGTCCAGGAGGCAGCTGATACTCCGCTCGAACGATGAAAAACCAGGCGTCAGTCTTCACCTCCACTGGCCTCATCAAAAAACGTGGAGCGGGAGGAACTGCACCTAGAGCGCCTCTCCCACGGCCCTAGGTTGAGAGCATTCCCGGACGCTGAGGATGAAGCAGCACTCTTTCTTGGCGGAAGCTTCTCCTGCCTTTCAGTGAACCTTGGATATCGATGCGAGTGGCGAGTGGCAAGGAGAATTAGTTGTTTAAGCGGGGACGGGGGGTCTCTTGCTGCCAAAGCGTTTTTAAACATTGAAGGACGACCCTTTTTTGAAGATTGGCGCAGAGGGCAGCATCGTTTCCAAGCGAGCTCCGAAGCAGGATACGGGAATTGAACCGCATAGTCACCCACAGAGGGACTCGCCACTGACGAAGGCCCAAGAGGGCAGACTCCGCAGAGGAAAGCACGCCGCCGGCTCCTCAATAAAAACGGTGCGAATTCCTGGAGGAAGATCTGTAGGTCCCGCAGTCCACAGGGTCGTTCCTGTCCCAGAGGGGGGTTGCCCAAGCAAGGGTCCTTCCCGGCGGAAAGTAGGCTCACCACGAAGGCCACTCTAGACCTGCTCCGAAGGAAACTGGTCCGCCATCAGCTCCACTTGCATAGAGCCACTGCGGAAAATGAAACCCCGGCAGAGCTGGGGGTCCCCGGGCAACAAGCTGGAGGGTAGAGGGAGCCGTAGCTTGGGTCCCACGGTGGCCAAGAGGAACGCAGATGTTAGTGGAGCCACAGACAGAGGCGGCTGCGGGGGAGATGCTAAAGAGCTGTGATGCATCATGGCCCGAGAGCTGGCCCAACTGCATGAACTTGTTGTGCGATTTGTTGGTTTGCTGGGCAAACAACCGTAGTATTCTCTGAGGATGCTTGGCAGGGGCACCTGGCTGGGGATCCTTGGCTGGTCTTACTGGTAAACGGACTTGTAGTGGTTCCACTGGACACAGGCAGGCGATGATAGATAAGCCACGCCAGGAACGGAATCTAGTAGCCCGGTTTTCTCCAGAGCCCGCCGCAAAGCGGATGGGTCTTGTGCGGCTGAGGCTACCAGGTCGTCCCCACTGCGTTGACTTGCCTGCGGCGGCAGCCGAGGTGCAGCGAGGTACAAAAAACGTAATCCAAGATCGTAGTGGTGGGAAGCAGTATGGTCAGGGCAGGCGGCGGCAATGGTTAGTGGTCCCGAGGACAGGCGATAAGGTCAGGGCAGGCATGCAGAGGTTCGGAGAGTCGAGAAAACGTCAGCAATGTCTGAGTACACCGGCAAGGCTAATGACTAACAGGAAACGATTTCTCAAAGGAACGGGGCAAAAAGATCCAGCGGCGGAAGTGACGTTGGACTTAAACTTAAATAGAGACAGCGCCCGGGTAATTAGCATTTACCGGCTCACTGTCACTTTAAATTTACAAGAACGAGCGCCTTAGCGCGCGCGCTTAGGAGGGCGGCCACGCGACTCCGGCCAGCAGGGGGGGTAACGCGCGAGCGAAGGGAGCGCTGGGTAGGGAGGAGCGGGGTAGGATGCAGCAACGGGCGGCGGCTAGTGGGACCCGCGGCCGGAGCACCCGTCCCCGCCGGGGACCTGCAGCGGGGGACACGGGTGCGACCGCGGTCCGTGGACCGGGACGTCGGCCAACCCGTTACATCCTCCTTATTGTTCAAATCCAACCTCACTACCGGAGGTCTTGACCCACTTGCAATACCACCTACATCACGTCCTCAGTGATTCTATCATCCCAGCACTCACCCACATCTCTTCAAACCCTTCAGAACCTCTGGCATCTTCCCTTCTGCCTTTAAAACATGCTACTATCACTCCCATCCTAAAAATAAAACAACACATTGATACCCCTCTTCATCTGTTCAACTATCGCCCCTCTCAATGCTTCCCTTTTGCTTATAAACTCCTCGAGCAGACGTCTACCTTAACTGTTCCTCCCACATCTCCTCCAAACCTCTCTTCTTGACCCACATAAAATATGGTTTTCGACCCCACCACTCTACCGAAAAGCCGCACCTCTAAACCAAAGTCACTAAGGACCTAGTTAAACTGCTAAAGCATCATGAACACTACTCTGTGCTCCTCCTCTAGACCTGTCCTCTGCCTGTGACACGGTCGACCATTCCTCTGCTACCAAATCCTCTCCTCCCTCGGCATCACGGGACTTGGCCATTTCCTGGTTTCTCCTCATACCTCAACTGATCGGGACTTTCAAAGCGTCTCTCATTCTTGATCCACTCTACCCCCGGCCTCTCTCTGTCGGTGTCCACCAAGGAGTCAGTCCTGGGTGTTCGTTTCCACTACTGCTTCTCTATCTACAACCCTTGGCCTCGGTCAGCTCATAGGCCTCAATTGGGCTTTCATTACACCTGTATGCTGATGGATTACCCAACTATTCATCTCTGGCTCAGATGTCACTTCTCTACTTCCCGGATTCCGCAGACTGTCTGTCCTCCATTTCATCCTTCTTCTCATCACGTCTCCTGAAAACTAAATTGTAGAGAATACAGAAATAATCATCTTTCCACCATCCAACTCGACCCCTGCCCTGATCTCTCTATTACAAGTCAAAAGGCCTAACTTTCTACCGGTTCCCACAAGTTTACGCTGTCTTGGGGTAATTCTTGACTCTGATTCTATCTTTCAAAGACACACATCCCAAACCCTCACCTCTGCCTGCCGCCTCCACTGAAAAAACATCTCTCGCATTCCGCATCTGTTCCTCGGCTATGACACTACAAAAATGCTGGGTCCATGCCCCTTGTTCATCTCCCGACCTAGCGGACTACTGCAACATCCTTCTACAGTGGGCCATCCCCAGCTTAGCACCCTCCTCCCCTCCAATCCATCCTTAACTCTGCTGCCCGTCTTATCCACCTTCTTTCCTCGCTACTCCTTGCCTATCCCCTCTGCCCAATCCCTGCACTGGCTTCCCATTTGCCCATCGGCAATTCATTTCAGCTACTAACCATGACCTACAAGGGCGATCCATGACCTCCTCCCCTCCATACATCTCTGCACTATTTGCCAAAAATCCTCCCCCACGTCACTTCCGATCCTCAAAGGACCTTTCTCCTCTGGCTCTCCCCTTATCCAAGCTCCTCTCACCACCCCGTCTCCAAGACTTCTCCCGTGATTCACCCACACTCTGGAACTCACTGCCCCCCAACACATCAGACTCTCCTCCACTTTATCCTGCTTCACAAAGCAAACCTGAAAACCATTTCTTCTTGCTTGCACTATATCCTTCACTAAACTTGTCATCACTTCCTCCACAGACATGTATGCCCTCTCAACCTCTGGTTCTTTCCCCCTCCTTGTAGATTGTAAGCCCTCGCGGGCAGGGACCTGTCTCCTTTCTGGTCGCTGGCCAATTGTCAATATCCCTTATCACTGTACTCGTTTGGACTTATGTAATGTATGTAACCCCCTCGAACGGTACACGCGCCTCTGGACTCAATGGCGTTTTAACATAAATGATAATAATAATAATAATAATAATAATACAAAACCAGTATATAATATCTCACAAAAGTGAGTACAGTTTTGTAAATATTGTATTACTGTATATCTTTTAATGGAACAACACTGAAGATATGACACTTTGATACAATGAAAAGTAGTCATTGTACAGCATGTTCTGTCCGTGTGTACATACGTTATTAGATGTGTGTTTGGATCCGTCTTTCAGACCCAAACACGACTTTAGCAATGAGCAGTTTGTTTTACATTGCTTTCAATGTAAAACACACATCAGTGTTCAGACGAGTGATCGCTATGTGTGTTTACTTGCGTCTTTCGGATGCGTCTTTCAGATCCGTTCAAAGAATTGTCATGTCAATTCTTGAACCGAAAGACACAGCAGGCACCCTATTTAAAACTATAGGGTACGTTCCTGCTGTAGCCAAAACGCATCACAACAGACGCTCCCGCGCTGTTGAATGCGTTTTTGATATACGACTCGAGCATCATTTTGGATGCGATTTTCGATTCCAAAAAACGCTGTCTGTGAACATACCCTAACAGTTTGTAATTTGGTGTGCCTCAAGTTATCGCATCACTCAGCCATTAAATGTCCTAAACGCAGGGAACAAAAGGAGTAAAACCCTAGGCGGGACGGGGAATGGGGACTAAATTGCTCCCAATGTGTCAAAATTTTGTGTGGCCACCATTATTTTCCAGCACTGATTAACTCTCTTGGGCAGGGAGTTCACTAGAGCTTCACAGGTTGCCACTGAAATCCTCTTCCACTTCTCCATGATTACATCACGGAGCTGGTGTATAGAAACCTTGCACTCCTCCACCTTCCGTTTCAGGATGCCCCACATATGCTCAATAGGGTTTAGGTTTGGAGACATACCAGTCCAACACCTTTAACCTTCATTTTCTTTAACAAGGCAGTGGTCATCTTGAAGGTGTGTCTGGTGTATCATGTTGGAATACTGCCCTGCTGCCCAGTTTCTGAAGGGAAAGTATCATACTCTGCTTCTGTATGTCACAGTAACAATGTTTGTGGGAATCATGGTTCTGTCAATGAACTGTAGCTCCCCACAGGCAGCAGCACTCATGCAGCCCCAAACCATTACATTCCCACCACTATGCTTGACTGTAGGCAAGATACACTTGTCATTGTACTCCTCACTTGTTTACTGACACGCTTGACACCATCTGAACAATATGTTTATGTTGGTCTCATCAGACCAAACTGGGACATGGTGCCCAGTAATCCCTGTCCTTAGTCGATGCTTGTATTCAGCAACTACGGGCTTTCTTCGCGTCGTGCATCAACTTTTGAAGGCTTCCTTCTAGGAAAACTGTTCATGCCAGGACAAATTTTAATGCAGTGTGCGGCATACGATCTGGAACACTGCATGGCTGACCCACCACTCCTTAAACTCTGCAGCAATGCTGGCAGCACTCCTATGTCTATTTTAAAAAGACAATCTCTAAGTATGAAGTTGAGTACATGCACTCAACTTCTTTAGTCGACCATGATGAGGCCTGTTTCTGAGTGGAACCTGTCCTGTATGGTCCGCTGTATGGCCTTGGTCACCATGCTGCAGCTCAGTTTCAGTAAGTTATGGCAATATTATGTTATAGCTAGGCCAACTGTATGGTTGTGCCAGAATTCTGTATGTTCAAGATACTCTAGACAGTTCTTTGCTACGAGGTGCCATGTTGAACTTTAAATGACCAGTATGAGAAAGTGTGACAGCGGTAATACTAAATTTAACACAGTTGCTCCACATTCAGACCTGAGACCTTGTAACACTAACCAGTTACATGACACCGTGGAGGAAAAATGGCAAATTGGGCACAATTTCTCTATTTTCACTTAGAGATGTATTCACTTTTGTTGCCAGTGGTTTAGACATTGATGGCTGTGTGTTGAGTTATTTTGAAGGCAAACCAAATTTACACGGTTATTCAAGCTGTACACGGACTACATTACATCGCATCAAAGTGTCATATCTTCAATATTGTCCCATGAAAAGATATAACACCGTATTTTCAAAAACATGAAGGGGTGTACACTTTTGCGATATACTGTATGTGATTCTAATTAAAGTGGCATTTGAGGGACATTATATATAATTGTATTTTTAATGTATTTATTAAAGGTTATATTTTACATAAAAGGGTATTTCTTGTTTTGGAAAGTATTGGATATTGTCAATCCCTTAAATAGACCTTGATTTCAGATAGTAGAGACGGTATGCAACTAGATTGGTATTTTTATACTGGTCCTGGTTCTGATCCGGCTAAGTGCTCCCCAGAAGAACAGAATTGTACTGAAACATTTATTAAGCTGAGTGTGATTTCTTTTTAAACTTTCATTCACCTAAAGTGAGCCTGTCAGGTGATTTATGCTGCCTTATCTGAGAGCAGGATATGATAGAGGGAGAGAAGCTGAGCCCTGAAATATATAGGTTTATATGATTTAGAGCAGGATTTCTGAGTAAAAATCTGAAAAAATACTGACTGGACTCCTTCAGAGACACTAGGAGTCCTGCTTATAATGCCCCCATACAGTAATTGTCAGCTTTCCCTGTGTCAGCATGTATACAGAGATAGCTGTCAATCACTGTATATGGCGGGGTAAGTAGTACTTTCAGTTTCATTTTCACAGATTTTCTCTGCTTTTTACTTCAGTTATCCTGCCTCAATCATTTATACCGGATATACTGAGTCTAAGCAGAACCCGTGTAAATAGCCGTGGCACCTACTTTTGCCACAAAAAACCAGGAAAGCTTATTGACTCGAGTATAAGCTAGGGTGGAAAACGCCAGCGGATACTGGTGATTTAAAAATAAAAAGATACCAATTAAATTTCATAGGCAGTTTAATTGTACCCCATAGGCAGGTAATAGGCAGTTGTAATGTCCCCCAATAGGCAGATATAGACTGGTATAGGCAGTTTAATGTCTCACCATAGGCAGGTTATAGGCAGAGATATGGTCACCCTAGGCGGGTTATGGCAGGCATTTGCCCCCTTTAGACAGGTTTATAGGTCCTCATAGGCAGGGTATAGGGCAAGGTTATATGGCAGGTTATAGGTCCCCCTAGGCAGGCTATAGGAAGGTATAGGTAGCCTTGGCAGGGCTATTAGGAAGGTATTAGGCAGGCATATGGTCCCCTAGACTGGCTATAGGCAGATATAGGTTCACCTAGGCAGGCTATAGGCAGGTATTGCAGGGTATAGGGCTGGCATGGTCCCACCTAGTACAGGCTTAGGCAGGTATAGGTCCCCTAGGCAGTATAGGCTAGTACTAGGCAGGTATAGCAGGCTATAGGCAGTACTAGGCAGGTATAGGCAGGGGTCATAGGCAGGTATTAGATAGTAATAGGCAGTTATAGGGCAGGTATAGGCAGTACTAAGGCAAGTATAGGATAGTACTAGGCAGGTTATAGGGAAGGTTAAGGCCATACTAAGGGCAGTTTAGATAAGTACTAGGCAGGTATAGGGCAGGTATAGGCCAGTAATAGGACAGGGTATCTAGGGCAGGTATAGGCAGTACTAGGCAGGTATAGGCATAGGTATAAAACAAAGAACAAATCACTTACCTCGATCCCCGCTACTCAGTCTCCGGGCTACGCTCCTCGGTCACTTCTCGGCACAGGCGGGGTGACGTACATCAGCAGCGCACGCAGCGTCGATGGCCACACGCTTGCCTTGTACCGGAAACTCCGGACCGAGCGAGTCTGCGGCCGCCCGGAGTCCACTGTGCGAGCAGGGGCGCTTGCTCTCTGCCCCGAGTGGTATCTGTTCTCCTGCATGCGCTCCGGAGGAGTCTCATGAAGGGGAGGAAGAGATAGCTGACAGCGCACGGGCCACCGCCAGGCGCCGAACGCTGTCAGATGACTCGAGTGACTGTCAGCTGTCTCGGACAGTGACTCGAGTATAAGCCGAGGGGGGGATTTTTCAGCACATTTTTTTTGCTGAAAAACTCGGGCTTATACTCGAGTATTTACAGGTAACTATAAATATAATATAAAATATATTTTAGAGCTCAGACTTCTCTACCTCATCACATCTGCTCTCAGATAGGGCAGGCATTATACCACCGGACAGGTGCCCTCTAAGTCAAGGTGGCCTTCTCTTTCATCTCTTCCTCGTTACACACGGATACCATGCATGCTGTTTTGGTTAATATGATATTACTGGGAGTGTGAATGTGCCTTTATATACAGCAGGATGTGATGATTTAATTCAGATTTCTGAGTAAATAAGCAAGAGAAAATCTGTGAAAGTGCAACTGACCCCGTCCACATACAGTGATTGCTCTGTACACACACAAATGCAGGGAAAGCTGTCAATCACTGTATGTGGTAAACAGGACTCCTTCTGTCAATTAAAGTCCAGTCAGAATTTCCTCTGCTTTTTACTCAGAAATCCTACTCCAAATCATATAAATCTAAATATCACAGAGCTCAGGTTCTCTCCCACGATCACACTCTGCTCTCACATAGGGCAGCATAAACCACCTGACAGGTTCCCTTTAAGCAGACTGAAATAAGGTCACTTAGTATAAAGCAGAAGACACAGAAAGCTGAAGTTGGACATTGCACTAGTTCTGAGATACTCACCCAACACACATTCCCAGAAGACTCTTTTCTAGCCCTGCAAATATAGAAAAAGAAACTTTTTAATATGCGTGGCAGTCTCTGAACTAAAAATACATATTTATTGGATTTCATATCACGCAACACAAGATAACAATACCTTTCACTAAGATATATTTTACTAAGCTGTACCGCAAGATTTAGGATACAACCGATGACCTTATGTTCCTCCAAAAATGGGACTGAACGACAATGCAAGGTCATTTTAAGGAAAATGCAAATTCAAGGTTGCATTCACCTGCAGTAGTTTTGCCTGTGGTAAATTACTGCAGCAATAACTTACATACACTTCTCACAAACAGTTAGGGATATTTGGCTTCTGGTTAAAATTTCGGATGAACATAAAATTTCTTGAAAATAAGACCACTCTTAACTTTGAAAACACATGGTACAACGTTTCGATGTTTCAGAACTTTTTGCATATTACTGACTTAATAAGGCGCTTAATGTAAACTTCACAACAGGGTCTGATTTTAAATTTGGGCCCATAATTAGGGGATAAATTTGAATTAGGATATAAACAGTCCTTTTTTTTTAAACAATGTTTTTTATGAGGAAGAATGATGATACAACATTCATAACAAACACTTTAAATGCATAACCCAGTTTTGAGCAAATGTACACAGTCTTCGTAAACCTGACAAGTCTCTATAAGAGCATTCTTCTCAAAGTTTTTACAAATTATAAAGAGAAATAAAAGCCGACAACCTTAATATTTCCATAATTTGACCCCTATATATAATCCAATGACCCTTTGTCTTGTCGGCCCCCAAAAAACAAAACAAACCAACATAACCATTTTAATCTTCAAAAACTCTGGGGAAAAAGGTCTCAACAAAAATAGAGACCAGATTTATCACTGCCTCAATCACTAGTCACTATTCTCCTATTCAATTCCTCCCCAAGCGAAAGAATCTCCCCAAACCCCCGATGCTGGCTACCAGAATCCCCGCTCCACTAAATCATCTAATCATCCACTTCCAGTCTACCTAAGGACCCACATCGTTTTTCCCTATAATAATATTCTGTTTTGATTGAAATTAGTCATCAATGATCTGATATCTCATTCGAGAAAGTTTTAATAACAAACTGTTTCCATTTTTTGGAAAAATTTCTCTGTCAGGATAGCCTTATTATTTCTCCGCTTCTATCCTTTCTAACATTAGAATTCTCCTCATCATGGCATCCACCAGTCCTCCTTATCTTGCTGTTCACATTTTGGCACCTTACAACTGATCAACAGTTTCCTTGCCATTGCGAGGCTTCAAACAGGACACACTCAGATGGAAGTGACCACTGAGTTTAGAATGTCACAGAATGTCATTCATCTGTTTGATGAAGCAAAAACCTCGACTCATCCGAGAAGACAATCCTTTGCCAATCAGCGGAGGTCAATTCTGATTCTGCCGTAATAATTGAAGCCTTTTCTAACTTCATGATCAGAGGTGCAGTGACCATCCATCTGCTTCTGAGCCCCATAAGCAGTAGTGTTTGCTAAACTGTTAATTTAGACACGTCTGGTAGCTCCCTGGTTAATTTTGATGAAACTTTTTTGATGAAACTGCTCCATTATAGCATGTCGGTCCGCCCTCATACAGCTTCGTAGTCAACATTCACTCTCACATCAATGGCACGTGGTGCTCCATAGTTTTCATTTTCTTTATTGCTAATAGTGCAAATCGTCAACTCACGATGCACTTTGACTACAGTAGCACATAAACAGTTTAAAAACTGTGCAATTTCAGAAATCCTGCCACCCTTGGCCTGAAAGTCTGTTTTCTTTCACCGTAAATCTCTGGTTTAAGAAGGGCCACAAGTTCTTAACAGGGTTTAGGTCAGGTTAGGCAGGGGGCCATGTCAATATTTCATTTTTTGAGGCCTTTACTGGTTAAGCCACATAATGATGTATTGTCCTGCATAAAAATCATGGTTTTCTTAAAGATGCAGATTCTTTTCTGAACCGTCCTTAAAGAAAGTGCCATCTAAAAACTGGCAGTAGGTTTGGAGTTGGTTTTGAGTTATCTTCACCTGAAAAGGTCCATATAGTTCATGTTTAATAATACCAGTCCATAGCCGTATTCTACCTCTATTTTGCTGACGTATGAGCCGAAGTGGAGGTCTGTGCTTGATATTGATCCAGGCATGGGCCAATCCGTATAATCTGCCAGGAGTCACTCATATCATCAATCCATAAAACCTTTTTTTTTTTTTTTTTTTAAAAACCCCTGTCTTCAGATATTTCCTGATCCAGTTTTTGACGTTTCAGCTTCTGTGTCTTGTTCAGTGGCGGTCAGGTTCTTCCTCACCTTGGACAGGTCTCTGAGCACTGAACAACTCGTACTTCTGTGTCTTGTAGTTGTAGTCAGGTTTTTCCTTACCTTGGCCTTGTCTCTGAACACTGAATACCTTGTATTTCTGGGCACTCCAGCGAGGTTGCAGTTCTGGAATATGACAGCACTGGAAGATGATGCATTTCTGATCGCTTCACGTTTTATTAGTCTCAAATCTTTGGCATTTAATTTGCACCTTTTTTTCTCAACACGATTCTTGCGATGCTGTTGACAATCTGCAAGAAACTATTTGATGGATCTGTGACCATGCACCAATATCAAGAGTGCAGCATCCCTCTGAAATACTTAGAGGGGTTTTACAACTAAGGCATTTCATGCCTGGTTTCTCCTGCTTCAGCTTTCAGTGTGTTCAAAAGGGGGCATGTATGATTTGTTTGAACTGTATATCATGTGAACCAGCAGGCTTGTCATTACCAAGCAACGCCTCACTCCAGTCAAACATAGGTCTGTTTATGTAAAGTCAAGTAAATTAAATTACATAAGCTATGAGTGGTTAGCACATCTGCCTTTCAGCATAGGGGTTCTAGGTTTAAATCCCTGCAGGAATTCTTTTTTTTTTTTTTCTCAATGCACAACCCTGATTGAGGTTTCCCTTTTTTTCCTTTTTTTTGATTTGCGTGTTTGACTAATAACAGGATAAAAAGGGGACGGAGTAGAAAACAGCACCTGGGTTGAACACTTGCTCACAGTGAGTGTGTCTGATTACAAGCAGGATAGACGACGTAGCTGCCTGTAGGAGGGGTATAATGAGCATGTGCACCAGGACTGAGGAGCTCTCGTCACGGGCCGTATCCCCGAGCGAGCTGACACTATGGGTCATTAATTAGCAGCTAAAGCAAAGATGGCACAAAAATTAAAATAATTAGAATAGAAAATGTTTATGTTTTAATTTGAAAATTCCCACGTCAATTTTTGACTTTAGAGAGGAACACCTTTTTTTTGCCAATTTTCCTAGGAAAAAAAACCCCCAATTTATGCAATCTTATGTAGTGTGTCTATCCTTGGGCCACAGCCTTTCTCATTACACAAAAAAATACCTGACCCCTTTCATCTATTAAGCTTTTAAAGGGGGATGTCTCACTACTTTAAATCATCAAAAATCACCTGTTTTTTTGGTTTCATTTTAAATTTCAGGGGCGCATAGAAGCCATCTGTGCTAAGAACCAGTCCGGCAGCCTATCTGAGAAAGTAAACGGTCTGTAGCATAGCCCCCTGGGAGCTGATGCAGTCCATACAAGAGGGGATATCTCAAAAAAAAAGTTAGGACATGTTAAGGGGACATTATTGAAAGTACTTTTTTTTGAAAATTTAAAAACATAAAAAGCAATCCCTGTAGCGGACAACTTTTTTAAAATTTATACAGGTTGAGGTTGAAAAATATGCAAAACAGATGGATGGCAAAGCTCACTTGCCCCAAAAACCGAGACATATATAAGTATATCTAAACACTTTTCCCCGCCCCTTTTTTTTGGGAGTATTTGACAACACCAGCCAGAGGGTACCAAAGGGGCACCTTTTGTCCCCCATTTTGGTAATGTAACTTTTTGGCAATTTAGGGGGACAATTTTTTAAAAAAAGGGTTTTGCCCTTTTTTTGGTGTCTTTGACCAAACATACTGTCGTAGCCCTGTTCTAAGAAGTATGAACACCACTCCGAAACTTGGGGCTTTTACACAGACACAACATTTTAAATGGCTAACATGCGGGGGTGTCCATAAAAATTGTACAATGTGCAAGTTCAAACCGGGGGGCAAAAATGTTGTACAAAACCATACCAGTTTCAAAAGGCATGGGGTTGAACTTACCTTTTTTATGTAGTATGCTGGAGACACTTTCATACTACATAAATCATCCCTATTAAAAACAAAGGGAGAACGGGTGAAACGGGGCCGGTTTTATATCTAACATTTGTCCCTTTAAACCCTTTCATGACGGGCGATATAATAATAACAGATTATAAATCTTCACGTTTTAAGGGACCCGGGGATGGGTGCTTGGCGTAAAAGGTCAAAAAAACGAAAACTAGTGGTATAGACAACATCGGCACACCAAAAAATAAAGAACGTATATTTTTTACAAAGCAATAGTATTATGCCAAGAAATCAAGAAAATTTTAATAATAAAGATAAGGGGTTGATTACTGCACAGAATTCAAAAAAGCATGTTGTCAGGGTTTTGCCGCGGGGCCCCGCCCCGGACCCTCGGGGCCCGTCCTGCCCGCCATGTCTCTGCTGGGGCTCCCGTGCAGGGTCCCACGCCTGTGTTCGCTATGTATTACCGGTCCTGTCCATTTTGTTGCTTCCGGTCCTGTCTGTGCTCTGCACCTTTCTAGGGGGCGCGCGGGGCAGCTTCCTCCCTTTTATTCGTGTCCTGCCCCCGTGCAATTTCCCCTTTTAACCTCTGACCCTAGTAAAAAGAGGAATTTGCTGCCTTACTCGGGGTCATTTCACTGCATTACAGTCTTTTGCTGTTTTTTCCATCTTGAGCTCCTGCCACATCTCAGGTTGCTTTTGGGATTTTAACCCCTGAGTTGCTGGTCCAGTTGTTTGTTTTCCCATCTAGTCCGGGCCATCTGTTGTTGTTCCGTTTTTTCGCTGTGTTCCTGCCTGGATGTGCTCTCCTTTTCCCGATTATCCTGCGTTTCCCTGTCGGACCTCCTGTGTTCCCGTCCGTTCCTGCCGTATCCTGTGGGTCATGTGACTTGACCCTCCTGTACCTGCTGTTTTTCCTGAGGGGTTCTACCTGCCCTGCTTATGTTCTCCTACTTTCCCTGTGTTCCTGTCCTGCCCCCGGCTTCACCCGCAGGTACCACCCCAGGGGTAGTGACCTGGGGGCCCGCACCCAAAAATCCATCCCGCTTTGCGGCGGGCTCGGGTAAAGCCGGGGGCCCCTTTTCTCCACTCCCGGGCGTGGTCCTCCCTACCACCTGCCTGCGGGGGATCACAGAGGATCCACCCCCCGGAGTCGGCGGTCGGCGCCTCGGCTACGCCATCGGCGCCGCACCGTTACAGTATGAAGCCATGGATTCCCCCGGGGGTGCCTCGCCTTGTTTTTGGGCCCGTTACCGCTGTAGTCTGTCTCTGTTGTTCCGCTGGCCATGGTTTCGCCCGAGTGTCTGTCGTTCCCGGGCTCATGTCCAGCCCAGGCTTACGTTTGGCCCGGCTCAGGGTCCAGCCCAAGTTACGTTTGGCCCGGCTCATGGTCCACCCAGATTTCTTTTGGGCCCCCGGCTCATGGTCCAGCCCAAGCTTACGTTTGCCCGGCTCGGGTTCCAGCCCAGAGCTTACTTTGGGCCCGGTAGGGCCCCAGCCCGGCTTACTTTTTCCCCGGCTCATGGCCCGCCCAGAGCGTCCTCTGTTTTTTTGGGGCTTACGGTCTCCCCCTGGGCCTTCTGAGTCCCCGGGCTTACGGTCTCGCCCTGAGCCTTCTGAGTCCCCGTGGTTACGGTCTCCCCCTAGCCTTCTGATCCCGTGGTTTACGGTCCCCCCTGAGCCTTTGGTCCCCGGGCTTAAGGGTCTCCCCCCTGAGCCTTCTGAGTCCCGGGCTTAGGGTCTCGCCCTGAGCCTTTGAGTCCCCGTGGCTACGGCTCGCCCTGACCCTTCTGATTCCCCGTGGTTTTCGGTCTCGCCCTGAGCCTTCTGAGCCCCCGTGGTTAGGGGTCTCGCCCTGACCTTCTGGCCCCCTGGCTTACGGTCCGCCGAGCCTTCTGAGTCCCGGGCTTACGGTTCGCCCTAGCCTTTTTTCTGAGTCCCCCGGGCTTACGGTCTGCCCTGAGCCTTCTGACCCCCCGGGCTTACGGTCCCCCGCCCTGACCTCTGATCCCCTGGCTTACGGTCTCGCCCTGAGCCTTCGGGTTCCCCGGGGCTTAACGGTTCGCCCTGACCTTCTGACCCCCCCGTGGCTTACGGTCCGCCCTGACCTTCGAGCCCGGGTTTAGGGGTCCCCCCCCCGACCTTCTAGCCCCCGGGCTTACGGCTCGCCCTGAGCCTTCTGGCCCCCCCTGGTTACGGTCTCGCCCTGAGCCTTCTGAGCCCCCGGGGCTTAGGGTCTCGCCCAGCCTTCTGACCCCCGTGGCTTAGGTCTCGCCCTGACCTTTATCCCCGTGGTTACTTTTCCCCGCCCTGAGCCTTCTGTCCCCGTGGTTAGGGTTCTCGCCCTGACCCTTTCTGAGTCCCCTGGCTTAGGTCTCGCCCTACCTTCTGAGCCCCGGGCTTACGGCTCCCCCTGAGCCTTCGGGCCCCCCCCGTGGCTTACGGCTCGCCCTGAGCCTTCGGGCCCCCCGGCTTACGTTCTCGCCTGAGCCTTCTGAGTCCCCCGTGGCTTACGGTCTCGCCCTGGCCTTCTGAGTCCCCTGGCTTACGGCCCTCGCCCTGACCCTTGATCCCGTGGCTTAGGGTCTCCCCTGAGCCTTCTGACCCCCGTGGTTCGGTCTCGCCCTGAGCCTTCGATCCCCGTGGTTACGGTCCCGCCCTGACCTTCGGACCCCCGTGGTTTACGGGCCCCCCCCGGGGGTTCCCCTCCCATTTGCCTAGTGCCCCCCTTGTTTCCCATGCACCCCGTTTTTTAGGTTTTCCCTTACTGGCTATTTAACAGCCGTACTTGGTTTTGGGGTCGCCCCCGTAAAATTTTGGGGCCCCTGGCCATGTGGAATGCCTTTCTGTGATTTGGAGGGGGCTTTGAGGGGGGGGTACGTCACGGTTTTTGCCGGGGTCCCCCCCCCCTTGGACCTCGGCCTGTCCGGCCGCCCTGTCCTGCTGGGGCTCCCCGTGAGGGGGGCCCCGCAGCCCCGGTTTTGCTTGTCTTACCTGTCCCGTCCAATGTTGTTTTTTTTTCCTGGTCCTTCTGTGCTCTGCCCTTTAGGGGCCGCGCCGGAGCTTCCCGCCTTTTATTTGTGTCCTGCTCCGTGCAACTTCCTCTTCACCCCTTGACCTTAGCTATAAAGAGGAATTGCTGCCTTACTCTGGGTCAGTTCATGCATCTAAGTCTTGTTTTCCATCTTAGCTCCTGCCAATCTCAGGTCTCTGTTGGACTTTAAAACCCCCGATTTTCTGGTCCAGTTGCTGTTCCCATCTGAGCTCCTGCCATCTGTCTGTTGTCCCCGTTGCTCTGTGTTCCTGTCCTGTATGTGCTCCCCCTGTTCCCGATGTATCCTGCCTGTTCCGGGTCTGTACCTCCTGTGTTCCCGCCCCGTTTCCTGCCGTACCTGTGGGTCATGGTTACGTTACCCCCTGTATCCGCGGCCGGGGGGAAAAATTGCTTTTCTCCCTGCCCTGCTATTTCCCCAACTTCCCGTCCTGCACCTGGGTTTTCACCGCAGGTAGCCCCCCAGGGAGTGACCGGGGGGCCCGCAGCCAAATCCATCCCGCTTTGTGGCGGGCTCTGGTGAAGACCAGGGCCCCCCCTTAGACTCCCACTCCCTGGCGTGGTCCTCCAGCTACCACCTCGCCTCGGTGATCACAGAGGATCCACACCCGGGATGTCGGCGGTCGGCGCCTCGGCATACGTCCATCGGGCGCCGCCCCTTACACAGTCATAGAAAAATTGGATACGGTTTGTCCATATGACTTTTTCGCCCCGTCAGGCCTTTATCAAAAAAACACTGTGGTAATGGGATGAAATATATAAGGGGCCAGCAGCAGAAATGTAGGGTATAAAACGTAATACCGCTGGAAATAAGGGGAAATCCCTATCAAACGAGGGCTAGAGGAGCACGCCCAGCAGGTAATCGGAGCAGTCATAATAATATGGCTCTAAGTTTTTTTTTTCCTCCTTGTCTTCTGAAAGCCATAACTTTTTTATTTTTCCACCTACATAGATGAATGTGGGCTTTTATTTTTAACCAGTTTGAAACTAAGCATGGCTTACAGTTCTATGGTTTATGCAGTTGAAACCAGAAGTTTCCATACCCCTATATAAAAAGACACATATACATGTTTTTCTCACTACTGACATGAAAGCAAATAAACGTTACCCGTTTTAGGTAAATTAGGAACCAAAATTTATTTTATTTGCCAAATGCCAGAATAATTAGAGAGAGAGAATTTTTAAGGCATTTTTATTACTTTCTGAAAAGTAAAAAGCTTACATACACTAGGATTACTCTACCAATTTGAGAAAGCCCATATGATGATGTCTTTGGAAGCTTCTGATAGGTTTATTGGCAACCTCTGAGTTAATTAGAGACACAGCCTTTGGGATGTATTTTAGTGCACACCAGAAACACACTGCTTCTGTGTGTAACATCTTGGGAAAGTCTAAAGAAATCAGCCAAGATATCAGGAAGAGAATTGTGGACTTGTACAAATCTGGATTATCCTTGGGTGCAATTTCCAGATACCCCAAGGTGCCTCGTTCATCTGTATAAACAATTATATATAAGTACAAACAAGATGGGAATGTCCAGACATCATATCGCTCAGGAAGGACAGAGATTCTGTGTTTCAGCGATGAAATAGCTTTGGTCCGACAGGTGAATATCAACCCAAAAACAAAAGCAAAAAGCCTTGTGAAGATGCCAGTGGAAGCTGGTAAGATTGTGTCATTATCCACAGTGAAACGAATAATGTATCAACATGGGCTGAAAGGCCACTTTGCCAGGAAGAAGCCGTTACTCCAACATAAACATATAAAAGCCAGATTAATGTTTGCAAATGCACACAGGAACAAACACCCACATTTTTGGAGACATGTCCTGTGATCTGACGAAACTAAAATGAAACTGTTTGTCCATAATGACCATCATTACGTTTGGACAAAAAAGGGAGAAGCTTGAACGCCCAAGAACACCATTCCAACTGTGAAACACGGGGGTGGCAGCATCATGTTTGGGGTTGTTTTGCTGCAGGAGGGACTGATGCACTTCACAAAATAGAGGGCATCATGAGGAAAAAAGAATACGCGGCAATATCTCAAAACTTCATCTAGGAAGTTAAAGCTTGGGCAGAAATGGGTCTCCCAAATGGACAATGACCCAAAGCTACTGCCCAACTGGTTATAAAGTGGCTTAAGAATAACCAAATCAATGTTTTAGAGTGGCCATCACAAAGCCCTGATCTCAATCCTATTGAAAAATTATGGGCAGAACTGTAAAGGCAGGTGCGAGCAAGGCGACCTACAAACATGGCTCAGTTACACCAGTTCTGTCAGGAGGAGTTTAACAAAATTTCTACCAACTATTGTGAGAAGCTTGTGGAAGGATATCCAAAATGTTTAACACAAGTCTTACAGTTTAAGGGCAGTGCTACCAAATACTAATGAAATGTATGTAAACTTTTGACTTTGCAATAAAAATGCCTGGCATTTGGCAAATATAAATAATTTTGGTTCCTAATTGACTTAAAACAGGTAATGTTTATTTTGATTTCATGTCGGATAGTAAGAAAAACATGCACATGTGTCTTTTTATATAGTGTATGTAAACTTCTGCTTTCAACTGTACACGTTTCTGAAAAGCAACTTTTTAAAAATGTAATAGAAAAAAAGTTAAAATAAGAAAAAAAAACCCAGGCGTAGAACATGTGCTAGAATTTGAGCCAGTGTAACAGTTAATGGCAGTGATATAATATGACAGATTTATCCAAGAAGCAAAAGAAGTCATAAATCTGTCAAAAAGCTTATCAATAAACCAGACTCGCTGTAACCTTGACATTGGCTAAAAGTTATATTACTTTTGATGAATATAAGTGATCAATGTATGCTGATGTTAACAATCACTGAAAGGAGCTCAGGATACAGATGCCAATATAGCAGCAGCAACATTAAGGGCCACATGTATGAAAACTGTCTAGGTCTAAAATTCACTTTGTTGCCCACAGCAACCAATCAGTGTGCCTCTTTCATTCTTCCAGAGCAGTATATGGAATGAAAGGGCCGCTCTGATTGGTTGCTATGGGCAACAAAGTGAGTTTTAGACCTAGACAGTTTTCATACACGTGGCCCTAAATGTGATGTATACATATAAGGCCACATGTATGAAAACTGTATAGGTCTAAAACTTTCTTTGTTGCCCATAAGCAACCAATCAGAGCTCCTCTTTCATCTTTTTTCAGAGCACCATATGAAATGAAAGGGAGCACTGATTGGTTGCTATGGCAACACAGAAAATCTTAGATCCGATAGTTTTCATACATGTCCCCCATAATGTACATATTAACCTATATTTTACAACTATATCAGGATATTTCCCAAGTAAACAAAACTGGCCTCCTTTGCAGCCATATTCCTGAAAATGTACTGCTCAGAGACCATAATTTAACACACTATGGGACACATTTATTACGGCATTTTCATCAGAATTGTGGCTCAATTTGCGCCAAAATATTGGCGTACGTGCTTTACACCACATTTCTAATGTGTTTTAAACAGTTTCTAGACACCTCTGCATCTCCTCTGACAAAAGACGAATGGCCTTGGAAAAGGATGTAGTTTCACACGGTGTTGGGGAGCACGCTATGGCATGCAGCCATTAATGCGCCAGAATAGGTTGAGTAAACGTAGACTAAGACAGATGTGCCAGATTTACCAACACTTTGAAAAATGTGGCACATTTTAAGACAGTCTAATCTAATTTTAGACTAAGTATTAGACTAAGTATTGATGAATCAGTCCCTTTATGTCACAGTCCTATAGTACATTTAGGGAGAAATGTATGAAGTGAGTTCCACCAGAATACCCAAGCAGCATTTACACAGAAATGTGCGGCTTATGAGCTCTTTTATGTTTAGTTTGCCAGATATTTGAAAATTGGGCAGAGCTTAGCACAAAAATAGGGCATAGCCTCAAACTGTCTGAGAAATTTAGTTATGTTTGTGTCAAAAAGTTCCACAAATTAAGCCAGAAATCTACTCCGTCCCAGAGTGGCTTACATTTATTTTATACAGGTGAAGACTGATGTGTCAAATTTATTTATTTAGAAGCTCCCACATGGATGAATGAGGAGGAGGGCCGCAAGCGCCCCCCTCCTCATTCACATGCATGGCCGGCTCGCTGCATAGCTACAAGCAACAGTACAGAGGATTTTACCTCATCACAAAACCCCTTTAAAGCCTTAATAAATTGGCACATTTTACTCCTGTGCACTGTGTATTTTCTGCCATTTATAATACATTTCCTCCCTTAGGGCTCAGTTACATGACAAATATGTCCAGGAACTCATTCATCCACCAAAAAAGTCGTCCTGAGTTCCCATGTTCTCCCTAACTGCACACCACATTGAGCAGTTTGCACCCTTCCCATTTCACCCCAAGTCTATAGGGCCATCCGAGTGCCACTCAGTGTTATAGACTTGGAGCTGCATTCTGGGCCACCAATAATAATTTTTCTCATATTCTATGATAGTGATACATTTTGTTTGTGGGAAAACTGATGTACAATGAAACATTTCAAGCACCAGATGTAAAAAAGGTTTCTTATTTGAAATATGTTTTCTAATCTGACCAAAATTGTCTTCGTGGCAAAGGGACACTGCAAACCAAATGAAAAATGCTACATACTAAAACATTCCAAAGGCTTTCATTGCGCTTACATTACCTGATATCACTTGTTTCTTTCCGAGCACAACAACAAGTGGATCCCGAGATAGGGAGCTATCAATCAAAACGACCATCATCGAGTCTTCCCTAGAGACACAGAGAAATATTATCAATGCTAAAGTAAATAAAGCAGAGTCAACACATAACAAAAAAGCAAATAAATGAAAATGGATTCATAGATCAAGAGAAAAGAAACATTCTCCAAACTTACAGAGAAACTCTCACCTACGTTTGGGGTGGTCGCTGGATTAGTTTATGGTGTTTTCACTTTTGGACATTTATGTAAATGATTTTTCTTTTTTAGCACCTCTTTAAGACATTTTTCAAACTCAATTTAGCTTTAAAACTAACGACTCTGAAGCATTGCTGGAACGGTAGTGAGTGAATTGCCTAATCAAATACAGGATGGTACTGTTAATGTTTATTTTAAAGCACTATTAATTCTAGGGCCCTGGAGAGCTAAAACAGGATTTAAGCACATGACATAAGACAAGTAAAATGACCACCACTAAGAAACAAGCTGAGAAAAGGGGACATCTCTCCTTGAGGAGAGCACCAGTTAAGGTGTGTAGTATTTTGATTGCCTTTTAGCCCACTACTAAGCATCTGCATATCACAAGGCATTATGGGAAAGGAGCTGGGAAGCTCACAGTGCCCTCTATTGGTTGTAACAAATCCTCAATTTACTTCTGATTTCACTGAATCTTTGAGATGCAAAAAGGAATATTAGTCAAGCCATTATTGCTCATCACATTCGCCGTTTCGGGGTTTTTGGACCTCTTCAATGTAGAGCAGAGCAATACTGGATTGCACGGGTGGGAGGCAATGAGTGGCACTGAGAAAATGGGAAAATATCTTCCTTGAAGGGGGAGCACCAAGTTAAGGATGTGTCGGTGTTTATTTGATGCTTTAGACCTTACTAAGCATCTGCATATCACATGGCATTTTTGGGAAAGGAGCTGGGAAGCTCCCAGCTCCTTTCCCATAATGCCTTGTGTTATAGGAAACAGCTGGCACAGAGGGGAGCGAGAGGGACCCTGTCTGCAAGGCCTTAAATTCTACAAAGGAAAGGGATGGAGTTGTAGGGAAGGAGCTGTAGCGTATGGTAGTATAGGTGCCAGCAGGGTTACTGTAAGGCTATCTAAGAGATGGGTTTTCAGGTTACTTGTGAAGGTTTCAAAGATGGCAGTGTTTGATGTGTGTGTTAGCGGTTCCAGCGGATGGGGTTCGGTTTAAATAGGTGAATTTTGAAGGCAGTGTGTGTGAGTAAACAGACATGAGAAGAGAAGGAGGTCCAGAAAATAAGGGAGGTAACAGGATAAGATGAAAATGTATGGTGGCAGATTATATTAATATTTATATTCTTTGGTTAACAGTTGGATAGTAAATTCAAATTGGAATGGGATATTACGGTAAACGGGATTGGGCACAAGAGAGGGGCAGAGGTGTAATTGAAGAGAGGTAGATATTAAAGTGTCAGCCAGATTTAACAAGGGTATTTTTGCCAAGAACCAGTGAGTTCTTACATCTTTATATGCTCAGGAGAAGAAGATAAAATCAGCATGCAGTGTCATGAGGTGAGAGGAGAGGGGGGGTGAAGGCACCGAGAGCAAGGAATCAGGAGCGTCGGCAATGTTCAACTCAATATAATTACATTACAATCAGGGGATTCTATATACAGCAGACAAGCCTTTATACACTGCACTTTTTTTTCTCACAAATCCATCCAAAGCTCGGTCATGTTCCTGTTCATCAGATAGAAGTGCAAACACGCAAGCGCGGCCAGATCAGAGTCATGTCAGTGTCCTGGTCGGTGGTCTAATGTAATCGGTCAGCGAAAATAAGGGGGACTGAGCAATGCTGTAGCTCTCACAGGCTTCACTTTTTGTCAATCACATATATTTAGAAAAGTGATGAAATACTTATTTTGGAGGATCCCACGTCAACATTATATCGTGGCAAAAGCCCTTTAAGGATGGATTAGAGGGAAGCAAGAGTGTTAGATTGGAGATCACCAAGAAGGATGTTACAGTAGTCTTTGTGGACGACGACAAGGGGTTGAAGCAGCATTTTTGTATAATCAAAGCTAAAGGGGTTTTTCCACTTTGTAAAATCCCTTCTGAGTCTATTCTCAAAGGCAGTTTCTTAGCGAGCTGCAAGCTGAGCTCAGAATGGATTTTGTGAAGTGAAAAAAACCCTTTAAGAAATGCGTATATTCAAGAAATGCTTTTGAGGTGGAGGCGGCAGGAGGCTTGGATGTATAGTTTGAAGGATTGGTTGGTGGAGTCAAAGGTTATCACAAGGCAGAAGACTGAAACTTTAGAAATACCAACAGAGAGAGGCCACGACAAGGAGGTGGTGTGAAAGTGAGAGACATTTAGGGCCACATGTATGAACCTGTTTAGGTCTAAAACTCACTTAAAGTTTTAAAGTGTGGCCTTAAAGTTTGGTTAGTGAGGAATTAAGAGATACAGGGAAAGGCCAAATCTGTTACAATTTGTATCAGGAGGAAGTGGTGGATTGTGTGGAAGTCAGAGGACAAATCTTTGAAGAGCAAACAGTAGTGATTTGAGACTTTCCTAGTTATCAATCCCTTAGTGACTTTAGTTAGGGCAGTTTCAGTAGATGGCTTGGGTTAAAATGCAGATGCAAGTGGAGAGGTGAGTTGGATGAAAGATAGGACAGTTTAAAGGGGTTTTGCCACAAAGTAAAATGAAGTGGGAAATACGCTTGCAAAATTAAACAATAAACTATTTTTCGCCATTCATCATTTATTAATAATTCTGCACACGTTTTTGTTTTAGCTGTCTTTTGTGATCCATTGTTTTACAGCTCGTCTCCAAGGGATAGACCAGGGCTGAGAGCATTCTTCAAGTCATGGCCAAGAATATGCTCAGACTATTCACCTCTCTCTCAGGAAGCTATGAGGTGTTCAACCATCAAGTGCTGGTCACTCTAATCTCGTGACTCTGTACTTCTTGTAATTAGTCTAACAGTGCAAATAAATAATAAAATAAAGAGACCTCATAAGGTCTGTGCATTGATTAAAGGAGAAAAAGAAAATCACAGGTTGGTCCTGTGGATTTGAACCTTTGGACTATTGTGAGGCAAAAAACTTTACCTCTGAGTACAGTGTTATTTAATTACAAGTCTGTACATAAACAGACCCTTTCTTTCATACAAGATGGGAAAGGCCTGGTGATGTCAGCTGCGATGTCACCATTGATATGCAATTCAAACCAAAATCACACACGCACCTCCTGAGCACACAGAGCTGAAGAGCTGGATGCAGGAGGTATGAAATGAGATTGTGACAAAATCCGTTTAAGATAGACGAGTTGTTCTAGGAGTTTTTAGAAGCATGGGAGTAGCAAGTCAAGGCAATAGTTGGGGGAAAAATGGATGGCTCTTATGCCCCGAACTGCAGGCTGCCCTATTGGTTACATGTTTGAAACGAAAAGTGAAGACAAAAGAGGTTATCGATAGGATGAAGAGCTGGGTTAGGGCTGGGATCATTACAGTATTAAGGTTGTGAATAAGGTGGAATGATGTATGGAAGTACAGGTAGTGAGCGGAAATTTGGAGACTAGGGTGGAAAGCTTGTTATCAGTAGCGGTGGAGAAGCAGGTTATGAGAGAAGAGCACTGATGTTGTCAATCTTGTGTTTAAAGTGTGTGGCAAAATCTTCAACTGAGATATGTGGAAGGGGGCCGAAACAATTGTTCAAGGCTGTGAGACAGAGAAGACATGATAGTGGTAAGATAGTCCTATTTGGCAAAAGTGGTGGCAGACTTAAAGGGGCTTTGCCACGAAGTGAGTTCTTACTTTATCTGCCAGGAGAAAAGGATATACAAGATCAGATCGACTGCAGTGGTGAGAGGGCGGGGGGTTGAGCAGAGAGCGCTGGAGATAGCGAGCGTCTGCAATGTTTAATCAAATATTAACATTACAATCCAGGTGGACTTGTCTTTACAGCCGAAATCCTGTACTTTCACCCCCAGCCCTTGCAAGATCATTCATGTTACCGTCATCAGATAAAGAAGGTGCAAACACGACAGCCCGGCCAGATCAGCTCCTGTCAAGTGTCCTGATCGGTCTAATGTAATGTTTCTGGAAATAAGGGGAACTGAGCAATGCTGTAAGCTCCTCACAGGCTTCACTTGTTGTAATCACATCTATTAGAAAAATACCCATTTTGGCGGAATTCCCACGTCAACATTACTTGTGGCAAAAAACCCCTTTAAAGTTGAATAATGTTTATTTGACTGTAGTACAATGTATTGTGTGGAGTCGATGGTTTGTGGTAAGTGGAGGATGAGATTTCTCATCCACAGACAAAAAGGATAAGTGAGCACATAGCTTCAGTCACTGAATCACTGCCTCTAAACATCTTACACTGCTGCCTTCTCGACACTACATACCAGGCATCCTCAAACTGCGGTCCTCAAGATTTTGAGAAGATAAAACTCAAAAATCCCATCATGCATTTATATGATCTATATCGGTGGCATGATGGGAGTTGTAGTTTCCCAACAGCTGGAGGGCCGCAGTTTGAGGATGCCTGCTACATACATTGGATTTACACTAAGACCTGCTCCTTTGACCCATCTATAAGAAAATGAAACTGCACAAGAGAGCAGCTTACCCCTGCACATAGCACACACTGCTCTGCCTCTTCTGCTTCCCCTCCAGACTGTTTAGCAACCAGCTTTTAGCGCTACCATCACGTGGCCGTGGCTCCTCTGACTTGGTGGTGGGGCTATATGACTCCAATCCTGGCCACTCTAGCTGATAACTGCACTGTGCAGGCGTCGGCTCCCATTGCTGCATCACTTAGGGCGATGTCCCAATACACACGCGTCTTTTTTTTGGTCTATTTTGCTGCAAAAACACTTTTGACGCCATATTCTCAATGTAAATGAACTGTCGTACACAAAAACTAGGAGCATTATACACCGGGTACACCACATGGTAATGCGCCTAAAAAGGCGCATTTCATATAGTAGCAATGATACGTTATGCGTCTCCATAACGCAATGCGCCTCTACAGGCGCACTACATACACTACCAATGATACGCTATGCGCCGTTGGATGTTACGCAATGCGCCTTTTTCGGGGACATTAAGTTTACTGTGAATGGTATAACTGACACCAGTTTTTTTGATAGGATCGGGACTTTGTACACTGATTCTAATTTACGCCTAAAAACTGCCGTGGCGCCTCCATTTTCAGACATGTCGCCCTAAGTTTATCTGACCAGTGGTGCAGCTGATTGGCTCGGGGAATGGTCGCTACTCTTGTACCTATGCCAATGTCAGCAGCCATTTATTTGATTAAGATTTTTTTTTAATCAGAATTCAAGAAAGCTTTAGTGTAAAGAAAAATACTAGAAGAGAATCTCAATCACACAAATATATTTAGCATATGGTTTATATGATTGACTCCAAATACATTAAAACACCAGGAATTTTTTGGTGACAAGACACTTCTTAATGTCTGTTAATAACAATAATAAAGCAATTGGGTACACATTTATTTATGGCGGTTTGCACCAGAATCATAGTGCAATTCACAGAAAATACTGACGTCCACTTTGCTTTACACCACCAAGTTTATCTTGGATTTCTATTGAAAGGGGTGTGACTCCTTCGGTAGAAATTGGTTTAGTGTTCAATACCATGCATTGAAAATAATACACCAAAAGTTTGCTTTCAATTTATTCAGCATAAAGTAAGCCAACTATTAGAAGGTATAAAACTTAGGACTTGGTTGGTCTATTAGCGTGGAGATTCGACATAATCTTGTCAAATTTGAGATGTCTAGTTGAAATTACACTGTCTAAGTTGATTGAACTGATAAATCTGCCCCATTGTCTTAGTATGGTAGGTGTTATGACTGTGACAAAAATTTGCTGACCACTTTGGTGATGGGGCAACATGTAGAACATGGGCAAGGTAACGGGCCAGTTCTAAAATAGCTTTAAGGCAGTGTGGGAATGCACCAGTAATATTATGAACCTGTTCTTATTGCCAAGTATACATACAGGCGTATTTATTGCCATAATACAATAAGTATGATTCAGGCACCAACTTTAACATGGGTTGTTCTGGCTGTTGCTAACTGTTCTGCGCCAAGGTTTCAGCGATCAAAGATTCATATAATGTGTGTAGCTCAATGAATGTGGTGCGACACGCTCCCCGTAGGTCCCCGCATTAAAAAGAAGTGTCGCTCCGACACTTATCGCAGCCATAAGTTTGGAATGCGAACGTTAATGCCATCTATCAGTCCAGGTATTACTATGATTTTTCGGACCTACCAAATAACTCGCAGAAGCCCGTTCATTCATGGTCGCCCTATAAGTGTCATATCGGATATACATTAATTTGACCTGGTTAATGACAAAAATTTCACTGCCAGCCAAAGCTATTTTCTTAGGGCTACTGACAGTGTGGGGATACCGCGGCTCCCCGGGGTGTACTGCGGGGGGGGGGGTTGTTATGGCCTTTGTCTTTTAATGACCGACTGCATTCAACCTACGAAGTAATTTTATTTTTTATTGGGAGTTGTACGAATGATGGAAGCCTTTTCGTTTGTTGGAGAAAGGGGAGGTGGGTGGGCCGTGGCAATTTTCTCTAAGTGAGCTGAAATGCTAAACCTGCGAAAGATGGGTAGGTGAGGGGGGGAAGTGGCGTGGGGGATGGGGATGGGGGGAGGGGATTTGTATAGTGAGAGCAAAAACGCAAACTCGCACCGGCGTGTCTGGTCCCCACACTTTAGTACACGTCCCTCACCCCACCCCTTTTACTTGTTCAACCACGTTTGTCCCGTAACTACAGATTGGTTCTGGTTCTTATGTTTGGAGCGACTTGGTACTCGATATGCATTTTTATTCTTAGGGCTGGTGCTTTTTTATGTTGGTCTTTTTTGCATGATTGGTTCTTTTGCTTCTTTCACCGAAGATGTAGTGGGGTGTTGGGGCTTTTGTGGGAGCACGCGGCTGACGCGGGAAAGGAATGGAGAGGCAGAGTGCGGAACATCGAATGGAATTATAGGGGGATTTAGGTTAGGTATTACTAAGGGCGGTCTGGCTGCGCGCGAGCAAAAGAGTGTAATGACTACCCCCACCCCCCCTGTGCCTCTATCCCCACAATACTAAACATTAACGCAGCCCAACACGAACCGCGGGGTGTTAGCCAGGGGAACCTTTAGCGGGCACCCAGTGCAAGGGAGGTAGTTTGGTTCAACTGGGATGCGTAGAATAGTTTATTTATGGGGGGTGTATTCTAATGGCAGAAGAAAGGGAGGTAGGGGGGAAGAAGGGAAATTTAGGAACGACGGAGAGAAAAGGAATAAAATCTTTACAATTGCATGGGCCCCTCCCGCGGGCGCAAGGATTGGGGAGGGAAAACTAGAGGGAAAGAAGCAGAAAAGGGGAGAAAGGAGGATTAGCGGAAAAGAGAGAAAGGAAACGGGGGTGGGTAGGGGAAAAAGTTAAAATTAGGAGAGAAAAAACTGGTCAGTACTGGTGTATTTATTTTTTTTTACTGAATTAGTATTGCGGTTTTTTGTCGGGGGGAAGGGCGTGGGTTTATTGGGTAAGTTAAAAAAAATAAAATAGCTGAGGAAAGTATTAATAAGAGAAAGCGAGGGTTTTGGTGGTCGTGGGGGTGGTGGTCGTGGGGTTGTGGGGTTGTGGGCGGCGTGTGGTTGTGGATGTGAGAGGTGTAGGTTAGGCTCGTTGCTGGGGTTAGTGGGGGGAGGGGGTTAGGCATAGGGCTTTCTGCTTAGTTGACAAGCTCTCTATCGTGGGTTGTGTTTATTGGGTGCGGAGGTGGTCGCTTGTTTGATACAGAGTCATCTATTTTGGTGTAAGTCGTTGGGAACTTGTTGGTAATATTGGGAGGGGTTGGTAGCATTGCTTTGGTGCGATGTAATATTAAAAGATCGTAGTCGATTGTGTGTATTTTACGTGTGTTCTCGGGAGAACCAAGTCAAACTCTTGGATGGGTTGAAAGACGTAGGAGGTGTTAAGGTTCAGCTTTTTCATGGAACTTCATGGGGGTTGAGATGTTTTTGTACTTTGGTTTTGCGGGGGTTGAGTAATAAAATCCTAACTCCGGGTTTAGAGGTGGGGGATGAGTTTGTGCACGGTAACGGAAAGAATTTTCAAATATGTGGTAGTGTGGTTTTGTGTGGATGTAGGGAGGGGGGCGGGTGGGGAGGTGGAATCACAAGGCTGTTGCTTCTGCCGTTGTATGGTGAATAAAGGTGGTTTCATGGGTTTTATGAGTTTTTTATTCGGATAATGAAAATTTGGGTATGGGAACTAGGAGTGAAGAAATGGGGGGGGGGTTGTTGTTTTGTTGGGGGGTGGGTGTTATTAGGCCCGTAAGGTGGGTTGGTTGGCTGAGGTTGGATTTGGGCGAGGGGGCGGGGGGCTGGAGGTGTGATTCACCACTGACCCCCTAGACAACCGAGAAAGTACTTGATTTAGGGTAGGACTACAAAGTTGCTACAAGTTTTGAATCGGAGTTTTTTGGAGTGTGGCGTATATTGGACCGGTTGGTGAGTACGATTTACCAGTAACCTACAATTGTTTTGTAGACTGTTATGGGTGTGTGTTAGTGTGTAAGGCCAAGTATTCGATCAAGGCAAGCTGGGATTGGGTTTGGGCTGCGCGTAGCGAGAATTATATTTTACTAAAAATTAAAATATTCATTTTTTTCTTTATAGTGATTAGACTTCACAAATCATCTGATACGCTTTGCGTTGTGCCCTACGCTACGAACTGGTCCGTGTGCGCACAATGGAAATCGAACTACGAATTAGTACATACAATAAATTAATGGGGGTATGATGGATGTTGGTTTGTGAGGTTGCGGTGGAGGGGTGGGGGCGAGTGGGGATGGGGGGGGGAAGTAATGGGGTGCTGGGGGGTGGGTTTTTTGGGGAGGGGCTGAGGACGTGAAGGGAGTTGGTGAGGAGAGGGGGGATAATTAGATGGGGAGGTGGCGGGGGGAAGGTTTTTTTTTTTTAGTTTTGCGTTTTTTTTCGGTGGGGGGTAATGAATGGGGGGGTTTGGGGTTAAAAAAAGCTGAGTTTATATGGCCTATAAATAAATTTATTTATCTGTTAGGTTTTTTTATGATCAGTTCGAAACATGACTGCCTCCCCCAGGGGAAGAGGGTCCCCGCTCCAGAAAAAAGGAAAAGGGAGCAAACAGAAAAAGAGAAAGAGCGGGGGGTGTTGCACCAGGAGCGGAGTGCAAGGGAAAGGAAGAAGGGAGGGAGAAAAGGAGGTGAATAACGAAGGATGTCAGGGGGTGGGAGTGGGGGGGTATTTTTTCAGCTGTGGAGGGGGTTGCATATTCGTTGGGGAGTTGATTGTAGTTACTGTAGTCGAGCGTAGCTGATCGTGGGCGGGGTGGTAGGAAATAACGTGGGAAATAGAATAGGGTGGTAAGATGGGGGGAAGCAAAAGGAGGAACAGAAGAGCAGAGGTTATTTTAATTTTAATCTTTGGATTTTTTTTTTCATTTTGTGAGAGGAATTGGGTGGGGGGAGCAGGAACGGGAGTCTTCGATGTGGGGGGGGGAAAAGAGGTGGTGGAAAAATTTTTTAGTGTGATTTGTGGTTAATGAGGGGAAAGGGGGGGGGGGGGGCGAGTGTGGTGGTTGGGAGGTGTTGTAGCAGGATGGGGGTATAGAGTAGGGAAAGGGTGAAGTGAAGTAAATGAGATAGGGGAAAAAGAAGATACAACAAGGAAGTTAGAGGTAGGGAGAGGGCAGGGTTACAGGCGATGTAGAGGGTGGGGAACGGTGGGTGAAAGTGATAGAGGAAGGAGAGAGTAGAGGAGCTGGGTGTCAACGCGTGGGATAGGGGAGGAGTGGGCGGAGAAGTAGGAGATAAGAATGTCGGATAGGAGGTCAAAGGTGGTGGGAGAGGGGAGCAGAGTGAGTGGGGGAGTGGTAGTAGAGGGGGGGGGGTGGGAGGGGTAAAAAGGAAGGTGGAGCACTGTGGGGAGGAATAGAGATTAGGATTGGGAGCTGTAGGGGAAAGTGCATGAGGATAAGACGAATAGGATGTGAGGGTGGGGAGATGGGGGATAGGCCTGGGGGGGAGCGAGGGGAAATTAGAGACCGGGAGTAGAGAAGGAAGGTGGTTGGAAGAGACAGGAGTGGCGAGAGTGATAGTAGAGTAGTGGAAGGTGGACTCGGGAGAGGTGGGCACGAGGAGGAGGTGACTGGAGCTTGAAGAAAGGGAGGAAAGATTCGGTTGAACAGGACAAGGGGGTGGAGTGACTGGGAATAGTATAAGTTAGACTAAGGAAGGTTAGAAAGGGGGGGGGGTGCACAAGGGTGGGTTGGGAAGTAGGCAGCGAGAAGTAATGGGGACGGAAGGGTCAGGGATGAATAACAAGGTTGTGTAGACACGGTTAGGCGTGGGGGAAAAACAGGGACCATATGGGTGTGAGGAAAAAAGGGGGGTCGGCGGTTATCGATGGGTGGGGGAGGGAGGGGGTTTGAGGGGGGCGGTGGGGTTAGCGGGCTCGCAGTTTGGGGGGCGTGTGGGAAAATACGGTAGCGGAGGTGGAAGGGGAGAGGAATCGCAAGGGGTCTAGTGTGGGAAGGGAGGGATAGGGGAGTTGGAAGTAGATGGGCAAAGAAAGGAGTGGGGAGGTATTTGTTTTTTTGTGAGGCGAGGGGTGCATTGTGTTGTGGGGTGGTTGATGGTGGAGGGATTTTTGTTAGATTTTGGTGGTCTAGTGGTGGGGTGTTGTATGTTTTTTGTTTTTTTATTTTTTTGTTTTTTGTATGGGGTTTCTTTTAGGTTTTTTTGTTTATTTTTTTTTTTTTTTTTTTAAAAACATCTTTTTTTATTTTTGTTTGTTATTGTGGCTGGAGGGAGGGAGGTGGTTTTTTTGTTTTTTATTTTCTCTTTGGTATGTGGGGGGGGAGGATGGGGGCGGGGGGGGTGGGGGGTTTTGCTGGGGGGGTGTTGTGGGTGTTGGTTGATCGTGGTTTGTTTTTCTTGCAGTTTTGTCTTATTTTGTTTTTTTTTTTTGTTGGGGTGGGGTTTTTTTTTGTTTATTTTTATTTTTGTTTTTATTAGTGGGTATTTGTTTTGTTTGGTTTTTTGGTGTTAAGTGTTTTTTTTGTTTTGTTTTTTTTGCTTTTTTGTTTTTTTTTTGTTGTGTTTATTTTTTTTTTGTTTTTTTTTTGTTTAGTTTGGAGTGGTTTTTTTGCAGTTAGTTGTTTGTGGCGGTTTGGGGGGGGGGGGGGGGGCGGTTTGTTTTTGGTGGGGGGGAGGGAGGAGAGGGGGTAGGGTTGGGTGTGTTTGGGTGTTTTTTTTGGTGTGTTTTTTTTTTTTTTTTTTGTTGGGAAAGTTAAAGGAAAAAAGAAAAAGTAAGGGATATAATAAAAACAATTGTAAAACTGAGGAATGGTAGGTGGGGGGGGAGGGGTTTTTTCTTGCCGGGGGGTGGGTTGTATTTGGGTGTTTGTTATTTTTTTTTGTGGGATTTTTTGTGATTTTTTTTTTCTTTGGCGGGTGGTTTGGAGTGGAGTAAAGATAAGAAAGAGAAAAGGTGCGAACAAGAATAAGGGTGAAGAAGGGGGGGCGTAGGAAAAAAGTATTAGGGGAGGGGGGATGGGGAGTTTTTTTGGTCGGGGGAGAGGTTTTTGGGAGGGGGGATGTACAGGGTGGAGTTGAGGGGGTGGGGCGGCGTTTAGGGGTTGGGGGTGTGGTGTGGGGTAGGGTTATTTTGGTGTTTGTTTCTTTTGTGATTTTTTAGGAGTTTGATGAATGATGGTTTTTTTTATAAACAAACGGGGAGAGTGGTCACATCGAGTGGAAGGGGGGAGGGGGAAGAGGGGGGGGGGCGGGTGGGGGGGCGGGACCTTTGGGGGCGGGTGGAATGGGGGGGGGGGCGCAGAAAGAATAAGGAGTGGGAATTTGTCAGAATAAACCAAGTAAAGGCGAGGGAGAATGAAAAATTAAAAGGGGAGGTTTAGGGGAGGCGGTTTTTTTTTTTGGGTTATAGAATAAGAGTATAAGTTAAACGTCGATAATAACAATTACAGAGGGGTTGAAAGGGGGGGTAAAGGCGCGGGGGTGGGGGGGGGATTGAAGGGTTGGGAGGGGGACGAGGAGGGGAAAAAAAACAGACATAAAATAAGGGGGGGGGGGGGAAGTGGGGGGAGCGAATGGAGAGCATTGGACATTAAATAGGTGAAGGATAATTGCGTTAGAAGATGTGAGGGGATCAAAGGATGGGAGGAGTTCAGGGGGGGGGAGGTGTGGGTGTATGTGGGGGTGAAGGGGGGTAGGCAGAGAAATATAAAGTGGGTATTGTTGGTGGGAGGAGAGGGGGGAGGGGAGGGGAACTGGGAAAAAGTATAATGGGGGTGGGAGATAAAGGAGTTGGAAAGAGAATGGGAGGGAGTGGAAAGGGGGGAGTTTAAAGAAGAACATAAGAAAGTTGATGGGGGGGGGGGGTAGTAAAGAAAGAAAAAAAAAACCAACAGTGAAGGTGGAGGGGGAGGTTAAAAAAGAGGTATAGAAAGGGGTTGAGATAGGGAGGGGAGAGGTTCTCAGTTTTTTGTTGGTGTTTGTAGTGGTGTGTGGGGTCTTGTCTGTTTTATGTGTGTTTTTGTGTTTTTTTGTTGTGTGTGTTTTTGTTTTTTTTGTGTTTTTTTTTTTTGTTTTTTTTTTGTTTGTGTGAGTTTTGAAGGGTTTTTGGTGGATTTGTTATTTTTGATCTTGTTTTTTTTAATTTTTCTTTGTGTTGGGGGTATTGTATGTTTTTAGTGTTTTTTTTGGGGTTATATTTATGTTGACGGAGGTGGTTTTTGTTGGTGTTTGATTGGGTTTTTTTTGTTGTGAGTTGATAGTTGTTTGGTGGGTTTGTGGGTCGGTGGAGAGGTCGTTTGCTTGTTTTGGGGCTGCGTGTTTTTTATTTTTATGTGATTTTGTTTCTTTGGGTTGGTTTGGCGGGGCTCTATTTAATTTGTTCTTTTTTTAATTTAAGTTGCACGGTTGTAAATGGGGGGTTTCGGGTTATCTTCATTGTGTTTTGTTTTTGAGGGGGGGGGGGGGGAGAAAAGGAGTAAGGAAAAAGAGGGTGTGGGGAGGGAAAAGAAAGCAAGACAGGAAGGACCAGGCGTGGGGAGGTGATGTTACTTGGAAGGGAGGTGGTGGGGGGGGGTAGAAAGAGAGAACGAGAAAGGGTGGTGGGTATTTTTTTTTTGTTTTGTTGGCTTGTGGGGTGTGATTTTTTAGGTGTTTTTTTTTTTTTTTTATTTTTTTTTTTTTTTTTTTTTTTTTTATATTGTGGGCGAGTTTGGGGGGGAGCGGTGGCACGTGGGGGGGAAACTGTTTTTTGTTTTCTTTGTTTTGTGGTTTTTTTTTTTGGTTTTTGTTGTTTTTTTCTGTTTGGGTTTTTCGTGAATTATTTATTTGGTTAGTTTTGAACTTTTTCGTTTTTTTTCTTGAGAGGGATGTTAAAGAGTCATGTGTTCTCTTATGGTGGTGGTGTGGGGTTGGGTGGGTTTATTTTGGGGGTTTTTTCAGGGGAGGGTTGATTGGTGGGTGGGTATTAAATTTTTTTCTTTGTTTGTTTTGTTTGTTTGGTAATTTGGTCTGTTTGGTTTTTGTGACTGTTTATTTTTTTATTGTTGTTTATGGTTGTTTTTGGTTTTGTTTTTATCAAACCTATTGTTTTAGTTTTTTATTGATTCCAGTATTATTTTTTTTTTTTAATTTTTACAAAACTTTTGGTAGTGGAGGGGCGTTTTCCGGGGGGGGTTTGTTGGGTGGAAGTGAATGTTATTCTGGGGGGGGAGGGTGGATGGGGGTGGGTGGGGGTTTTTGTTTTGGTGGTCAGGTGGGTTTTAGGGTTTTGTTGTTGTGAGGGCTGATTTGTTTTCCTGGTGTTGCGTGGATGTGTGGTGAGGGGTATTTGTGATTTTTTTTTTTTGTGTGTATGATGGGTTTTTTTTTTTTCTTTTATAAGGGGCCGAGTTATGATTGCGGGTTTTTATTGTTGTTGCGGGGGTTTGCTGGTGTTTTTTGTGATTTTTGTTGGTATGGTTCGGGGATTGATGGTTGATGGGTCGTGTGTGTTTGTTTCTAGGAAAGTGTTGGTGGTTCTCTTTGTGTGGTGTGTATCGTTAATGTTTGATTGGGAGCTTGTTATAGGGTTGCTGGTGGGGTTGTGGTGGTTCTATAATAGGTGGACAGTCTGTTGTGCTGGGGGGGGACGTTTTGGGGTGAGGGGGGGTTTGTGTAAGTAGTGTGTGGGGGTGGCTGGGCTTGTTTTCTTATTTTTTTATTAGGTTAGGGATGGTGGGCGGGGGGGTGGGTTGGGCCTGGGGGGATATAACCATGGGGGGGTGATGGAAGGGGGGGGGTGGGTGGGGGGTGGGGGGGATGGGGGAGGTGGTATAGGGGGTTGGGGGGTGGTGCCGGAGTAGGGAGCGCCCAGTTTTGAGGGGGGGGGACTGGGGGTATTTATTTGTGGGCTTATTTGCGCTTCTATATAACTTCCCCTATTTTTATTTTTCCTGGTGTACTAATCGTTGGTTTGGTCGTTGTGAGATTTTGAGGCTAGAGTGAGGAGTCGGTGGTTGTAGGTTGGTGTGCTTTCTTACGGTTGTCGGTAATGATGGTGCATAGGTGGAGTTGGGGGGTTGGCGGGGGCGGGCGGGTGGTGGGGAGATGGGCCGAGGTGGGGGGCGGGGCCGAGGAGGTTTTGGGAGGTTTATTACATAAATGGTTCGGGGGTGGGGGGGGAGTGTTTGAATTAAGGGGTGTGGGGTACGGGGGCCAGACTGGGGAAGTTTTGGGGGGTGAGGAGAAGCCTGTGTTTGCTTTTTGTTGGGGTGGGGGGGTATATATTTTTGTTTGGTCAGGTGGCTCGGCCGTGAGGGAAGGTGGGCGGTTGTGGGATATGGACATTTTTATATTTTAGTGCTTGGAATGGAACAGAGCGTAGAAGGATGCCATGTCCTTTGAAGTTAGAGGGGGTTGGTATTGGCGTGGTATTGCGTTTTGTGTTAGAGGAATAACAGTGTTTGGGGTGGGTATTGGTATGCAGGTATGGGTGTGTTCGTGTTTGAGAAAAGATTTTGAGTATCGGGGTGTTTGGTTATGGGATGCGGCGGGGTGTGCTGTTGATTGGGGAAAACATTGACACCTACCCAAAATGAAGGGCAGGGACTAAGAATTATGTCGTAGGGATAGCGGAGGGGGCGGGGTCAGACGGGGGGGTGGAGTTGTAGGAACGGGTTGAGACCGGGAACACGAGGGGCAAAGAGGAGGCTTGGGCTCAGGAATGGGGGTGGATGGGTTGGGTTTAGGTTGTTTGTGAGGGAGGTCTTTCCGTTATTTGGGCGGGGATGGGGGTGGACGGGGGCCCTAATCTTGAGGCGGTGGCGGACTGTGCTGAGGGCGTTGGTAGATAAGATAAACGCTATAAGTGGGCTGGGGGGGTGGGCCGCCGGCTAGGCGCACGCCCGACGGGGTACGGACCCAGATCGTCAAGATGGACCTAGCTCGAAGCAGGACGGAGAAGAGAAAAGAGTGGTGCGAACCATAAAGACTAGTAAAAAAAAAAAAAAGAAGATGAGATTGGGTGGTGGGCGAGTGTCAGGAGCAGGGGGGGGAGGGGGGGGTGGGGGGTAAGTATTGGGAGATTTTGAATTCTTGGTGATTATAAATTGGGGGGCGGGGGGGGGGGTGGGTGGGGGGGGGGGGGTGGTTGGTGTTGGGGGGGGTGGTGTTTAGTAGAGGGGGGGTGTGGGGGGGGGGGGGGGGGGGGGGGGGCGGGGGGGGGGGGGGGGGTTTGTTTTAAGGAGGGGGGGTAGGGAGGGGGAGTGGGGGTGGAATAAAGGGAGAGGGAGAAAGGATTTGCGTGTGTAAGAGGGGGTGGTGGTGGGGGGAGGAGTAGATGGGGGGGGAGGAGGTGGGGGAAGGGTGGTAGGGGAAGCGGGTGGGAGGAAAAAAAGAGAGAGTGTGAAGGAAGGGAAAGAACCCATTCCAATTAGTGTTTGTATTACTGGTTGATGGGGGTTGGGGCCGGGCGTGGCGGGCCACAGGGGGCCGGGGGTGGGGCGCGTGGCGTGTGGCGGGGTGGCGGTGTGGGCGGCTGGTGCCGCGCGGAGGGCTAGGGTTGTGTCGGCGGGGGCGCCAGTTTTTGTGCATGTCGCTCTGTGTGTTCTGGAACCCCTCCATTATAGCCACTCCATTATAGCAATTTGTGCTACAATAGACTTTGGTGGGCTTGGAGCAGATATGCTAAGATAATGGTATTCTTTAATGGCAGTGGCCTCTTTCAGCAGGATAATGTGGCCTACCACACTGCAAAATTACTTAGGAATGGCTGGGGGAACATGACAAAGAGTTCAAGGTGGTAATTATCCTGCATCAATGATCCTTGAGCGCAGTTGTTCTACATTTCACTATTTTAGGTAAATGTTAATTTCTGCATACCACTAAGACCTGCTGTTTTGGAGATGCTCATCTAGCCATCACCATTTGCTGCTAGTCAAAGTTTCTCAGATGCTTCGAACACAGCAACTTCAAGAATTGACTGTTCATTGACGGTTTAATACAGACCGGAACAACAATGCAGGCCTGGGAGCTGGCTGCTCAGGATTGCCCCAAAACAGAATGGTGTCATCCATTTTGAGCGTGGTTTACATAGGCCACACCCCCATAACGGGCTGCCAGAAATGCTTTGGCGGGCTGTATGTTGTGCAGTCCTGGTCTAATTTATGTGATCCATTGACACTTAGGGCGACATGTATGAACGGGGGCTGCGGCAGTTATCTGGTGTCAAAAAGCTGTAGTAGACCTGGACTATAGATGCATGAACGGTCGCATTCCAAACTTTGGCGCGATAAGTGTCGGAGCGACACTTTTTAATGCGGGGACCTACTGGGAGCGTGTCGCACCACATTCATTGAGCTACACACATTTATGATTCTTTGACGCCAAACCTAGGCGCAGAACAGTTAGAACAGCCAGACCAGGTTAAAGGTGGTGCCTGAATCAGACTTATTGTATTGGCAATATAATACGCCTGTATGTATGAAATGATAGAACAGGTTTCATATATTCTGGTGACATTCCACACTGCCTTAAAGCTATTTAGAACTGGCCTGTTACCGCCAATGTTCATACATATCGCCCTTAGTGGTCAGCAAATTTTTGTCACAGTCATAACACCTACCATACTAAGACAATGGGGCAGATTTATCAGTTCAATCAACTTAGACAGTGTAATTTCAACTAGACAGTCTTAAAATTTGACAAATTTGTCAATCTCACGCATGATTAGACCAACTAGTCTAAGTTTATACCTTCTATTAGTTGGCTTACTTTATGCTGCTAATTGAAGTAAACTTTTGGTATATTGTTTTCAATGCATGGTATTGAACACTAAACCAATTTCTACGAAGTCACACCCCTTTCAATAAAATCCATGATAAATGTGGTGTAAAGCAAGTGGACCAGTATTTTGCTGTGAATTGCACTAGGATTCTGGTGCAATCGCCATAATAAATGTGTCCTATTGCGTTATTATTGTTATTACAACATTAAGAAGTGTCTGTCACCAAAATGCTGTGTTTTATGTATTTGGAGCAATCATATAACCATATGCTAAATATATTTTGTGTGATTGTGATTCTCTTCTAGTAATTTAGCTTTACACTAAAGCTTTCTTGAATTCTGTTTAAATGCTTAATCAAAATGGCTGCTGACATTGGCATAGGTACAAGAGTAGCGACCATTCAAGCAGCTGCACCACTGGGTCAGATAAACTTAGGGCGACATGTCTGAAAATTGGAGGCGCCACGGCAGTTTTTAGGCGTATTAGATCAGTGTAAAGTCCGATCCTATCAAAAATCTGGTGTCAGTTATACCTTGCACAGTAAACTTAATGCCCCTAAAAAGGCGCATTGCGTAAATCACGGCGCATAGCGTATCATTGGTAGTGTATGTAGTGCGCCTGTAGAGGCGCATTGCGTTATGGAGACGCATAACGTATCATTGCTACTATATGAAATGCGCCTTTTTAGGCGCATTACAATGTGTTGTACCCGGTGTATAATGCACCTAGTTTTTGTGTACGGACAGTAATTTACATTGAGAATATGGCGTCAAAAGTGTTTTTGCTGCAAAATAGACCAAAAAAAAACCCCGAAAAAGAGCTTGGTATTGGGAAATCGCCTAAGTGATCGTGCTTGCAATGGGAGCCAGACGCTCTTCCTGCACGAGTTGCATGGTATCAGCTAGAGTGGCACGGTTTGGAGTCATATAGCCAACCAACCAAGTCAGTGAGCCACGGACACGTGATGGTAGCGCTAAAAGATGGTTGCTAAACTCAGTATGGAGGGGAAAGCAGAAGAGGCAGAGCAGTGTGTTGCTTATGGTGCAGGGGTAAGCTGCTCTCTTGTGCAGTTTCATTTTCTTATAGATGGGTCAAAGGAGCAGGTCTTAGTGTAAATCCAATGTATGTAGCAGGCATCCTCAAACTGCGGCCCTCCAGCTGTTGGGAAACTACAACTCCCATCATGCCCACCGTTATAGATCATATAAATGCATGATGGGATTTGTAGTTTCTCAACAGCTGGAGGACCGCAGTTTGAGGATGCCTGGTATGTAGTGTCGAGAAGGCAGCAGTGTAAGATGTTTAGAGGCAGTGATTCAGTGACTGAAGCTATGTGCTCACTTAACCTTTTTGTCTGTGGATGAGAAATCTCATCCTCCACTTACCACAAACCATCGACTCCACACAATACATTGTACTACAGTCAAATAAACATTATTCAACTTTAAAGGGGTTTTGCCACAATGTAATGTTGACGTGGGATCCTCCAAAATGGGTATTTTTCTAAATATATGTGATTACAAAAAAGTGAAGCCTGTGAGAGCTACAGCATTGCTCAGTTCCCCTTAGTTTCCTGAAACTTTACATTAGACCGACCAGGACACTTGCAGGAGCTGATTCTGGAGGGTTGCGTGTTTGACACTTCTTATCTGATGAACGCCCCCCGTTCCCCCCCCCACACCCCCCCCCCCCCAGGGAACATGAATGAGCTTGCAAGGGGCGGGGGGGTGGGGAGAAAGTAACAGGTCTTTCGGCTGTAAAGACAATACACTCGGTTGTACTTTATTATTTGACGTAAACATGCAGAAGCTCCATTCTTCCTCGCCTACTTGCTAACCCCTCCCTCTACACCACTGCGCGTTCATGATTTGTTTATCTTTTCTCCTGGGGAAGATAAGAGGTAGGAACTCATTCGTGGCAAGCCATTTAAGTCCCCCCCACTTTTGCCAAATAGGACTATCTTACCACTATCATGTCTTCTCTGTCTCACAGCCTTGAACAATTGTTTCGGCCCCCTTCCACATATCTCAGTTGATGTTTTTTGCCCACAACTTGAATATCAAGATTGAAAACTCAGTGCTCTTCATCTCATTACTGCGTATCCACCGCCTACTGATAACAAGCTTTCCACCCTAGTCTCCAAATTTCCGCTCACTACCTGTACTTCCATACATATTTCACCTCCTTATTCACACCTTAATAATGTAATGATCCAGCCTATCCAGCTCTTCATCCTATCGATAACCTCTTTTGTCTTCACTTTTCGTTTCAAACATGTAACCATTACACCCATGCATAAGAAGCCATCCTATTTTCCCAACTATTGCCTTGACTTGCTACTCCCATGCTTCTAAAAACTCCTAGAACAACTCGTCTATCTTAAACGGATTTTGTCACAATCTCATTTCATACTCCAGCATCCAGCTCTTCATGCTCTAGTGTGCTCAGGAGGGAGGCGTGGGTGATTTGTTTGACATTGCTTTCATGTGACATCAGGGAATGTCATCACAGGCCTTTCCACTCTTCTGTATGTGAAGTATTGTCTGTTTTATGTAAAGAATTGTTATTAAATACACTGTTCTTCAGAGTGTTTAGTTTTTGCCTCACAAGACGTCTAGTTCCTAATCCAGCAAGGAACAAAACCTGTGGATTTCTTTTTCTCTTTTTCATTGAAAGAACCTGATTTGAGGTTTCCCTTTTTTTTTTATTATTTATTTGCACTGTTTGACTAATTACAAAGAAGTACAGAGCACAGTTGTAGAGTGACAGCACTTGAGGGTTGAACACTCAGTAGCTTCCTGAGAGGAGAGGTGATGTCTGAGCATTTCTGGCCAGACTGAGAAGCTCTCAGCCCTGGTCGTATCCCCTGGAGACGAGCTGTAAACAATGTTAACATAATGGTGCAGTAAAAACAAAAACGTTGGCTGAATTATTAATAATGATGTATGTGAAAATGTTTATTGTTTAATTTGCAAGGTTACACGTCATTTTTACTTGTGGCATAACCCCTTTAAAAATGTTCCTATCTTTCATCCAACTCACCTCTCCACTTGCATCTGCATTTTAACCCAAGCCATCTACTGAAACTGCCTAACTTAAATGTCACTTAAGGGATTGAGAAATGAAAGTCTCTAATCACTAACTGTTTGGCTCTTCAAAAGTTTGTCTCGGACTTCCACACTATCCACCAACTTCCTCTGATACAATTGATAACAGATTTGCCTTCTCCCTGTATATCTTATAGTTCCTCCAATAACCAAACACTTTAAGGCCACATTTATAAATTTAGTGTGTTTTAGGTCCCTATACAGGTCCATCTGTGCCTTTTATGTCTCTCACTTTCACACCACCTCCTTGTCTTGGCCTCTCTCTGTTGGTATTTCTAAAGTTTCAGTCTTCTGCCTTGTGATAACCTTTGACTCCACCAACCAATCCTTCAAACTACACATCCAAGCTTCCTGCCGCCTCCACCTCAAAAACATTTCTTGAATATACGCATTTCTTAAAGGGGTTTTTTCACTTCACAAAATCCCTTCTGAGCTCAGCTTGCAGCTCGCTAAGAAACTGCCTTTGAGAATAGACTCAGAAGGGATTTTACAAAGTGGAAAAACCCCTTTAGCTTTGATTATACAAAAATGCTGCTTCAACCCCTTGTCGTCGTCCACAAAAGAACTACTTGTATCACATCCTTTCGTGGTAGTGTTCTCCAAATCTCGAACACTCTTGCTTCCATTAATCCATCCTTAAAGGGTTCTTTTGCCACGATATAATGTTGAGTGGGATCTTCACTAAATGAGTATTTCATCACCTTATTTTCTAAATATATGTGATTCACAAAAAAGAGATGCCTGTTTGTAGAGAGCTACAGCATTGCTCACGTCCCTTTAGTTTCCTGACAGTTTACATTAGACACGACCAGGACACTGACAGGAGCTGATCTGGCCGCGCTTGCGTGTTTGCACTTCTTATCTGATGACAGGGAACATGACCGAGCTTTGGAGGGATTGGGGAGAAAAGTGCAGTGTATGAGGCTGTCTGCTGTATAGAGAATCCACTGATTGTAATGTAATTATTTGAGTGAACATTGCCGACGCTCCCTGATTCCTTGCTCTCTGCTCACCCCCCTCCCTCTCACCTCTATGACACTGCATGCTGAGTTTATCTTCTCTCCTGAGCAGATAAGAGGTAAGGAACTCACTTCTTGGCAAAACCCTTTTAAATCTGCTGACACTTTAATCTACCTCTCTTCTTTTTACACCTCTGCCCCTCTCTTGTGCCAATCCCTTTACCGTATATCCATTCCCTAGTGAATTTACTTCCAACTGTTAACCATAGTATATAAATATTATATAATCTGCCCCCCATACATTTTCATCTTATCCTGTTACCTCCCCTTATTTTCTGGACCTCCTTCTCTTCTCTTGTCTGTTACTCACACAACTGCCTTCAAAGATTCACCTATGTATACCCCATACTCTGGAACTCGCTACCACAACACATCAAACTCTGCCATCTTTGAAACCTTCAAAAGTAACCTGAAAACCCATCTCTTTAGGATAGCCTACAGTAACCCTGCTGGCACTATACTACCATACGCACAGCTCCTTCCCTTCTACCTCCATCCCTTTCCTTTGTAGATTGTAAGGCCTTGCAGACAGGGTCCTCTCGCTCCCCTCTGTGCCAGCTTGTTTCTTATCACAAGGCATTATGGGAAAGGAGCTGGGAAGCTTCCCAGCTCCTTTCCCATAATGCCTTGTGATATGCAGATGCTTAGTAGTGGGCTAAAAGGCAATCAAAACACTACACATCTTAACTGGTGCTCTCCTCAAGGAAAGATGTTCCTTTTTTTCTCAGCCACTCATTGCCTCCCACCCCGTCAAGCCAATATTGCTCTGCTCTACATTGATGAGGGGCAAAACCCCGAAACGGCGTATGTAGATGAGCAATATTGGCTTGACTAATATTCCTTTTTGCTTCTCAAAGATTCAGTGAATCAGAAGTAAATTGAGGATTTTTTACAACCAATAGAGGGCGCTGTGAGCTTCCCAGCTCCTTTCCCATAATGCCTTGTGATATGCAGATGCTTGGTAGTGGGCTAAAAGGCAATCAAAACACTACACACCTTAACTGGTGCTCTCCTCAAGGAGAGATGTTCCCCTTTTCTCAGCTTGTTTCTTAGTGATGGTTATTGTACTTGTCTTATGTCATGTACTTAAATCCTGTTTTAGCTCTCCAGGGCCCTAGAATTAATAGTGCTATAAAATAAACATTAACAGTACCATCCTGTATTAGATTAGGCAATTCACTCACTACCGTTCCAGCAATGCTAAAGAGTCGTTAGTTTTAAAGCTAAATTGAGTTGAAAATGTCTTAAAGAGGTGCTAAAAAAGAAAAATCATTTACATAAATGTCCAAAAGTGAAAACACCATAAACTAATACAGCTACCGCCCCAAACGTAGGTGAGAGTTTCTCTGTAAGTGTGGAGAATGTTTCTTTTCTCTTGATCTATGAATCCATTTTCATTTATTTGCTTTTTTGTTGTGTTGACTCTGCTTTATTTACTTTAGCATTGATAATATTTCTCTGTGTCTCTAGGGAAGACTCGATGATGGTCGTGTGATTGATAGCTCCCTATCTCGGGATCCACTTGTTGTTGTGCTCGGAAAGAAACAAGTGATATCAGGTAATGTAAGCGCAATGAAAGCCTTTGGAATGTTTAGTATGTAGCATTTTTCATTTGGTTTGCAGTGTCCCTTTGCCACGAAGACAATTTTGGGCAGTTTAGAAAACATATTTCAAATAAGAAACCTTTTTACATCTGGTGCTTGAAATGTTCATTGTACATCAGTTTTCCCACAAACAAAATGTATCACTTATCAATAGAATATGAGAAAAATTATTATTGGTGGCCCCAGAATGCAGCTCCAAGTCTATAACGCTGAGTGGCACTCGGATGCCCTATAGACTTGGGGTGAAATGGAAGGGTGCAAACTGCTCAATGTGGTTGTGCAGTTAGGGAGAACATGGGAACTCAGGACGACTGTTTTGGTGGATGAATGAGTCCTGGACATATTTGTCATGTAACTGAGCCCTAAGGGAGGAAATGTATTATAAATGGCAGAAAATACACAGTGCACAGGAGTAAAATGTGCCAAATTTATTAAGGCTTAAAGGGGTTTTGTGATGAGGTAAAATCCTCTGTACTGGTTGCTTGTAGCTAGCAGCGAGCCGGCCATGCATGTGAATGAGGAGGGCGGCACTTGTGGCCCTCCTCCTCATTCACTCATGTGGGAGCTTCTAAATAAATAAATTTGACACATCTTTCAGGGTCTGTGCACCTGTATAAATAAAATGTAAGCCATCTGGGACGGAGTAGATTTCTGGCTTAATTTGTGGAACTTTTTGACATAAACATAAGTAAATTTCTCAGACAGTTTGAGGTTATGCCCTATTTTTGTGCTAAGCTCTGCCCAATTTTCAAATATCTGGCAAACTAAACATAAAGAGCTCATAAGCCGCACATTTCTGTGTAAATGCTGCTTGGGTATTCTGGTGGAACTCACTTCATACATTTCTCCCTAAATGTACTATAGGACTGTGACATAAAGGGACTGATTCATCAATACTTAGTCTAATACTTAGTCTAAAATTAGATTAGACTGTCTTAAAATGTGCCACATTTTTCAAAGTGTTGGTAAATCTGGCACATGTTTAGACTGTCTAGTCTACGTTTACTCCACCTATTCTGGCGCATTTAATGGCTGCATGCCATAGCGTGCTCCCCACACCGTGAAACTACAATCCTTTTCCAAGGCCATTCGTCTTTTGTCAGAGGAGATGCAGAGGTGTCTAGAAACTGTTTAAAACACATTAGAAATGTGTTGTAAAGCACGTACGCCAATATTTTGGCGCAAATTGAGCCACAATTCTGATGAAAATGCCGTAATAAATGTGTCCCATAGTGTGTTAAATTATGGTCTCTGAGCAGACATTTTCAGGAATATGGCTGCAAAGGGAGGCCAGTTTTGTTTACTTGGAAATATCCTGATATAGTTGTAAATATAGGTAATATGTACATTATGGGGGACATGTATGAAAACTATCCGGATCTAAGATTTTCTGTGTTGCCCATAGCAACCAATCAGTGCTTCCCTTTCATTTCATATGGTGCTCTGAAAAAAATGAAAGAGGAGCTCTGATTGGTTGCTATGGGGAACAAAGAAAGTCTTAAACCTAGACAGTTTTCATACATGTGGCCCTTATATGTATACATCACATTTAGGGCCACATGTATGAAATCTGTCTAGGTCTAAAACTCACTTTGTTGCCCATAGCAACCAATCAGAGCCCATAGCAACCAATCAGAGCGGCCCTTTCATTCCATATACTGCTCTGGAAGAATGAAAGAGGCACACTGATTGGTTGCTGTGGGCAACAAAGTGAATTTTTGACCTAGACAGTTTTCATACATGTGGCCCTTAATGTTGCTGCTGCTATATTGGCATCTGTATCCTGAGCTCCTTTCAGTGATTGTTAACATCAGCATACATTGATCACTTATATTCATCAAAAGTAACATAACTTTTAGCCAATGTCAAGGTTACAGCGAGTCTGGTTTATTGATAAGCTTTTTGGCAGATTTATGACTTCTTTTGCTTCTTGGATAAATCTGTCATATTATATCACTGCCATTAACTGTTACACTGGCTCAAATTCTAGCACATGTTCTACGCCTGGGTTTTTTTTTCTTATTTTAACTTTTTTCTATTACATTTTTAAAAAGTTGCTTTTCAGAAACGTGTACAGTTGAAAGCAGAAGTTTACATACACTATATAAAAAGACACATGTGCATGTTTTTCTCACTATCCGACATGAAATCAAAATAAACCTTACCCGTTTTAAGTCAATTAGGAACCAAAATTATTTATATTTGCCAAATGTCAGGCATTTTTATTGCAAAGTCAAAAGTTTGCATACATTTCATTAGTATTTGGTAGCATTGCCTTAAACTGTATGACTTGAGTCAAATGTTTTGGATATTCTTCCACAAGCTTCTCACAATAGTTGGTAGAAATTTTGTTAAACTCCTCCTGACAGAACTGGTGTAACTGAGCCATGTTTGTAGGTCGCCTTGCTCGCACCTGCCTTTACAGCTCTGCCCATAATTTTTCAATAGGACTGAGATCAGGGCTTTGTGATGGCCACTCTAAAACATTGATTTGGTTATTCTTAAGCCACTTTATAACCAGTTTGGCAGTAGCTTTGGGTCATTGTCCATTTGGGAGACCCATTTCCGCCCAAGCTTTAACTTCCTGGATGACGTTTTGAGATATTGCTTCAGTTTTTGCCGCGGGAAATTTTTTTTCCTCATGATGCCCTCTATTTTGTTAAGTGCATCAGTCCCTCCTGCAGCAAAACAACCCCAAACATGATGCTGCCACCCCCGTGTTTCACAGTTGGAATGGTGTTCTTGGGCGTTCAAGCTTCTCCCTTTTTTGTCCAAACGTAATGATGGTCATTATGGACAAACAGTTTCATTTTAGTTTCGTCAGACCACAGGACATGTCTCCAAAAATGTGGGTGTTTGTTCCTGTGTGCATTTGCAAACATTAATCTGGCTTTTATATGTTTATTTTGGAGTAACGGCTTCTTCCTGGCAAAGTGGCCTTTCAGCCCATGTTGATACATTACTTGTTTCACTGTGGATAATGACACAATCTTACCAGCTTCCACTGGCATCTTTGCTTTTGTTTTTGGGTTGATATTCACCTGTCGGACGAAAGCTATTTCATCGCTGAAACACAGAATCTCTGTCCTTCCTGAGCGATATGATGTCTGGACATTCCCATCTTGTTTGTACTTATATACAATTGTTTATACAGATGAACGAGGCACCTTGGGGTATCTGGAAATTGCACCCAAGGATAATCCAGATTTGTACAAGTCCACAATTCTCTTCCTGATATCTTGGCTGATTTGTTTAGACTTTCCCAAGATGTTACACACAGAAGCAGTGTGTTTCTGGTGTGCACTAAAATACATCCCAAAGGCTGTGTCTCTAATTAACTCAGATGTTGCCAATAAACAGAAGCTTCCAAAGACATTATCATATGGGCTTTCCCAAATTGGTTAAAGGTAGAGTAATCCTAGTTTATGTAAGCTTTTTACTTTTCAGAAAGTAATAAAAATGCCTTAAAAATTCTCTCTCTCTAATTATTCTGGCATTTGGCAAATATAAATAATTTAGGTTCCTAATTGACCTAAAACGGGTAACGTTTATTCTGCTTCCATGTCAGATAGTGAGAAAAACATGTATATTTGTCTTTTTATATAGTGTATGGAAACTTCTGGTTTCAACTGCATAAACCATAGAACTGTAAGCCATGCTTAGTTTCAAACTGGTTAAAAATAAAAGCCCTCATTCATCTACGTAGGTGGAAAAATAAAAAAGTTATGGCTTTCAGAAGACAAGGAGGAAAAAAAACCTTAGAGCCATATTTTTATGACTGCTCCGCATTACCTGCTGGGCGTGCTCCTCTAGCCCTCGTTTGATAGGGATTTCCCCTTATTTCCAGCGGTTATTACTTTTTATACCCGACATGCTGCTGCTGCCCCTTATATATTTCATCCCATTTACCACAGATGTTTTTTGATAAAGGCCTGACGGACGAAACGTCATATGGACATCCGTATCCAATTTTTCTATGACATGCTTGTTCTGAATTCTGTGCAGTAATCAGATCCCTTATCTTTGATATATTAAATTTTCTGGAGTAGCTTGGCATAATACTACGTGCTTTGTAAATAAATATACCGCTTCTTTATATTTTTTGGTGTGCCGATGTATGTCTATATCCACTAGTATTTCGTTTTTTTGACCTTTTACGCCAGAGCACTCATCTCCGGGTCCCTCTTTACGATGTACATGACTTATATATCTGATATTATTATGATCGTCCGTCATGAAAGGGTTAAGGACAACATGTAGAGTATGAACCTGGCGCCGATTCTCCCGTTCTACCTCTGTTTTTAATAGTGTATGATCTTATAGTATGTATGAAAGTGTCTCACAGCATACATCACATACACCAAAGGTAGTCTCAACTATGCCATTTTGAAACTGGTATGGATTTGTACAACATTTTCGCCCCCAGGTTTGACACTTGCAACATTGTACAATTCTGTTGTGACACGCCACCGCATCGTTAGCACATTTAAAAGTGTTGTGTCTGATGTCAATGCACCAAGTTTCGGAGTGCGACTGTTCATACTTCTATAGAACAGGGCTACGACAGTATGTTTGGCTCAAAGCACACCAAAAACATGGCACAACCCCGTTCATAAATGTCCCCCTAAATGTGCCAAAACAGTTACATTAGCCAAATGGAGGGCACAAGAGTGTCCCTTGGTAGCCATCTGGCTGGTGTATGTCAATATACTGCCAAAATAAAGGGCATGGAAAAGTGTAGTAGACTATACTATAGCATACTGTCTGCAGAGTTATTGGGCAAGTGAGTCTTTGACCATACCATCATGTTTATGCATATTTTTCAACCTCAACCTGTATAAATTTAAAGGAGTTGTCTCGCTACAGGGATTGCTTTTTATGTTAAAGATTTGCAAAAACATGTCACTTTGCAATATATGTCCATTAACAGTGTCCTACCTATTCTGAGATATCCCCTCTTGTATGGACTGCATCAGCTCCTCAGGTCGCTATAGCTACAGACCTGTTTACTTTCTCATGATAGGCTGCCAGGACTGGTTGCTATAGCTACAGACCTGGCTTCTACTGCAGCCCCTGAATTCAAAGTGAATCCAAGAAAACAGGACTGAGGTAAGATGAATCAATGTAGTGAGACATCCCCTTTAAATGCTTAATAGATGAAGCGCGTCAGGTGATTTATATTTGTGTAATGAGAAAGGCTGTGGCCCAAGGATATCGACACACTACATAAAGATGTGCATAATATTAGGCAGTTGTTTTTCTCAGGCAAAATTGGCAAAAAAAGGTGTTTAACTCACTCTGAAGAGTCAAACTTGACGTGGGAAGCTTGCAAATTAAATCATAAACATTTTCATCATTCATAATTATTTTAAATTCTGTGCCATCTTTGCTTTAGCTGCTAACTTAATGACCCATAGTGTACAGCTCGTCTCCAGGGGATACGGCCAGTGACGAGAGCTCCTCAGTCCTGGCTGCACATGCTCATATATCACCTCTCCTCACAGGCAGCTACTGTCAGTCTCATCCCTGCTTAGTAATCAGACACACTCACTGCTGAGCAAGTGTTCAACCCCAGGTGCTGTCATTCTACTCCTGTCCTCTGTACTCCCTAGTTATTAGTCAAACACTGCAAATCAATAAAAAGAAAAAGGAATCCTCAATCAGGGTTGTGCATTGAGAAAAAAAATTAATAATTCCTGCAGGGATTTGAACCTAGGACCCCTATGCTGAGAGGCAGATGTGCTAACCACTCATAGCTTATGTAATTTAATTTACTTGACTTTACATAAACAGACCTATGTTTGACTGGAGTGAGGCGTTGCTTGGTAATGACAAGCCTGCTGGTTCACATGATATACAGTTCAAACAAATCATACATGCCCCCTTTGAACACACTGAAAGCTGAAGCAGGAGAAACCAGGCATGAAATGCCTTAGTTGTAAAACCCCTCTAAGTATTTCAGAGGGATGCTGCACTCTTGATATTGGTGCATGGTCACAGATCCATCAAATAGTTTCTTGCAGATTGTCAACAGCATCGCAAGAATCGTGTTGAGAAAAAAAAGGTGCAATTAAATGCCAAAGATTTGAGACTAATAAAACGTGAAGCGATCAGAAATGCATCATCTTCCAGTGCTGTCATATTCCAGAACTGCAACCTCGCTGGAGTGCCCAGAAGTACAAGGTTTTCAGTGTTCAGAGACAAGGCCAAGGTAAGGAAAAACCTGACTACAACTACAAGACACAGAAGTACGAGTTGTTCAGTGCTCAGAGACCTGTCCAAGGTGAGGAAGAACCTGACCGCCACTGAACAAGACACAGAAGCTGAAACGTCAAAACTGGATCAGGAAATATCTGAAGACAGGGGTTTTTAAAAAAAAAAAAAAAAAAAAAAAAAAGGTTTTATGGATTGATGATATGAGTGACTCCTGGCAGATTATACGGATTGGCCCATGCCTGGATCAATATCAAGCACAGACCTCCACTTCAGCTCATACGTCAGCAAAATAGAGGTAGAATACGGCTATGGACTGGTATTATTAAACATGAACTATATGGACCTTTTCAGGGTGAAGATAAACTCAAAACCAACTCCCAAACCTACTGCCAGTTTTTAGATGGCACTTTCTTTAAGGACGGTTCAGAAAAGAATCTGCATCTTTTAAGAAAACCATGATTTTTATGCAGGACAATACATCATTATGTGGCTAACCAGTAAAGGCCCCAAAAATGAAATATTGACATGGCCCCCTGCCTAACCTGACCTAAACCCTGTTAAGAACTTGTGGGCCCTTCTTAAACCAGAGATTTACGGTGAAAGAAAACAGACTTTCAGGCCAAGGGTGGCAGGATTTCTGAAATTGCACAGTTTTTAAACTGTTTATGTGCTACTGTAGTCAAAGTGCATCGTGAGTTGACGATTTGCACTATTAGCAATAAAGAAAATGAAAACTATGGAGCACCACGTGCCATTGATGTGAGAGGTGAATGTTGACTACGAAGCTGTATGAGGGCGGACCGACATGCTATAATGGAGCAGTTCATCAAAAAAGTTCATCAAAATTAACCAGGGCGCTACCAGACGTGTCTAAATTAACAGTTTAGCAAACACTACTGCTTATGGGGCTCAGAAGCAGATGGATGGTCACTGCACCTCTGATCATGAAGTTAGAAAAGGCTTCAATTATTACGGCAGAAGCAGAATTGGACCTCCGCTGATTGGCAAAGGATTGTCTTCTCGGATGAGTCGAGGTTTTTGCTTCATCAAACAGATGATGACATTCTGTGACATTCTAAACTCAGTGGTCACTTCCATCTGAGAGTGTCCTGTCTGAAGCCTCGCAATGGCAAGGAACTGTTGATCAGTTGTAAGGTGCCAAAATGTGAACAGCAAGATAAGGAGGACTGGTGGATGCCATGATGAGGAGAATTCTAATGTTAGAAAGGATAGAAGCGGAGAATAATAAGGCTATCCTGACAGAGAAATTTTTCCAAAAATGGAAACAGTTTGTTATTAAAACTTTCTCGAATGAGGATATCAGATCATTGATGACTAATTTCAATCAAACAGAATATTATTATAGGGAAAAACGATGTGGGTCCTTAGGTAGACTGGAAGTGGATGATTAAGATGATTTAGTGGAGCTGGGATTCTGGTAGCCAGCATCTGGGGTTTGGGGAGATTCTCTTCGCCTTGGGGAGGAATTGAATAGGAGAATAGTGACTAGTGATGAGGCAGTGATAAATCTGGTCTCTATTTTTGTTGAGACCATTTTCCCAGAGTTTTTGAAGATTAAAATGGTTATGTTGGTTTGTTTTGTTTTTTGGGGGGCCGACAAGACAAAGGGTCATTGGATTACTATATAGGGGTCAAATTATGGAAATATTAAGGTTGTCGGCTTCTAGTTCTCTTTATAATTGTAAAAACTTTGAGAAGAATGCTCTTATAGAGACTTGTCAGGTTTACGACAGACTGTGTACATTTGCTCAAAACTGGGTTATGCATAATGTGTTTGTTATGAATGTTGTATCATCATTCTTCTCAATAAAAAACATTGTTTAAAAAAAAAGGACTGTTTATATCCTAATTCAAATTGATCCCCTAAATTTATTGGGCAATTCAAACATCAGACACCTGTTGTGAAGTTTACCATTAAGCGCCTTATTAGAGATCAGTAAGTTGTGCAAAAAGTTCTGAAACATCGAACAGTTGTACATGTGCTTTCTAAAGTTAAGAGATGGTCTTATTTTCAAGAAATTTTATGTTCATCCTGAAATTTTAACCAGAAGCCAAATATCCCTAACTGTTTGTGAGAAGTGTATGTAATGTTATTGCTGCAGTAATTTACCACAGGCAAAACTACTGCAGGTGAATGCAACCTTAGAATTTGCATTTCCTTAAAATGACCTTGCATTTGTCGTTCAGTCCCATTTTTGAGGAACATAAGGTCATCGGTTGTATCCTAAATCTTGCGGTACAGCTTAGTAAAATATATCTTCAGTGAAAGGTATTGTTATCTTGTGTTGCGTGATATGAAATCCAATAAATATGTATTTAGTTCAGAGACTGCCACGCATATTAAAAAGTTTCTTTTTCTATATTTGAATGGCTAGAAAAGATTCTTCTGGGAATGTGTGTTGGGTGAGTATCTCAGAACTATTGCAATTTCCAACTTCAGCTTTCTGTGTCTTCTGCTTTATACTAAGTGACCTTATTTCAGTCTGCTTAAAGGGAACCTGTCAGGTGGTTTATGCTGCCCTATCTGAGAGCAGGATGTGATAGAAGCTGAGCTCTGTGATATTTAGATTTATATGATTTGGAGCAGGATTTCTTAGTAAAAAGTAGAGTAAATTCTGACCGGACTCCTCAAGTGACAGTAGGAGTCCTGCTTACCCTGCCCACATACAGTGATTGACAGCTTTCCCTGCATCAGAGTGTGTACAGAGCAATCAGTATATATGGAAGGGTTCAGTTGCACTTTCACATATTTTCTCTTCTTTTTACTAAGAAATTCAGAATTAAATCATCACATCCTGCTGTATAGTAAAGGCACATTCACACTCCCAGGTATATATTTTACCAAAACAGCATGCATTGTCGTGTGTAACGAGAGAGACAAAAGAGAGGCTCACATTGACTTAGAGGGCACCTGTCCGGTGGTATATGCTGCCCTATCTGAGAGCAGGATGTGATGGAGGGAGAAAAGCTGAGCTCTATAATATATTTATATATATTTATAGTTACCGTATATACTCGAGTATAAGCCGAGTTTTTCAGCACAAAAAATGTGCTGAAAAATCCCCCCTCGGCTTTGATACTCGAGTCACTGTCCGAGTTCAGCTGACAGGTCCACATCCGAGTCAGCTGACAGCGTTCGGAGCGCTGCGGTGGCCCGTGCGCTGTCAGCTATCTCTTCCCCTGCATGCGACTCCTCCGGAGCGCATGCAGGAGAAAGATACCCACTGCGGGGCAGAGAGCAAGCGCTCCCTGCTCCACAGTGGACTCCGGGCGGCCGCAAACTCGCTGCGGTCCGGAGTTTCCGGTACAGGCAGCGTGTGTCATCACGCTGCGTGCGCGGCCTGATGACGTCACCCGCCTGTGCCGAGAAAACCAGAGGGCGGCCGGGGGAAAGGAGTAGCGGGGATCGAGGGGAAGTGGTTGTTTTTTGT
>JAODAL010008735.1:0-115556 GCA_025379985.1 Phyllomedusa bahiana | reverse complement strand
AATAGAGCAGGAGGAGCTGAGGAATGCTATCTGACTGCGGGCCCCCATATTATAGAGCAGGGGGAGCTGAGCGGTGATATCTTGTTCTGTGGAGAAAAGACCCATAGAACTTGAAATTTTATTCTTTCCCAACTCTGTTATTCTTTTAAGGAGTCCGAAGGCGTCAATCATGATTACCCGCCATGGACTCCTTAACCCAGAATAAGCAGGGATTAAAATGAAAAATAGTTTTTTTTAAACCTTTCCCCACGAATATATTGTCTTCTCAGCTCTTCCTGATCTTTAACAAGGCAGACGGCATTTTCAATGTGACAGGCTTCCTTTAAAGGAAATGTGTCATGAAAAAAACTCCTGTTTTTTACATGTTTTTATGAACTCTTATGTTTTAATTTTCATATCGTTTCAATTTTTAAAAATTTAAATCCGCAGTTTTCCCCTTTGGGCCCTTTTGGGCCAATAGTCGACATTTCCCTGTTTGCAGAGACTTTTTCCGCATCTCCTCATTTACACAGGCGGATTACACTGAAAGGTGACCCCCAATGTGTATAGCTAACACAGGATCCCCCAGTCACAATAGGAGTGTCACAGCCCCCCCTCATGCACACTGACTTTTTCCCGGTCACACAGCATGCCAGAAACTCTCCTATAGAAGTAAAGGGTCTGCTCGTTCACGACTCCCAGTCATATAGGAGATTCACAGTAAAACCCCCCCCCCCCCCTGCACACCAGGCCCGACTGCCCATAGGGCAAACGGGCACTTCCCCGGGCGGGCCGCTGGGGCCGGGGCCGCAGGGCCCGGCCGGAAAAACCCCCGAGGGGGCCGGTGTTCCCCCCCCCCCCCCCCCCCCCCGGTGGGCCCGAGTGCCGGCCACGACGGGGGCCCAATGGTGCATATCGACCGGACCCCTGTGGGGGGGGCCGACAGGCCCCCCTCGCTGCACGGGGGGGTCATGACCCAACCAGCACCATCACGGCCCCGCCTGCACCGCGCGGCAGCACAGCCGAGGCGAGAATTGGGATCTATTGACCCGTCTGCCCTCCCGGGGGAGGCCGCGGGTCGGGCGCGATGTGATGACGTCATCGGGGCCCTGCTCCCCCGCCCGCCCGGGAGGGGCGCCCCCTTCCGGACGGACGTGAGAAGAGGAGGGAAGACACAGGTGAGTAAGTCTTTTTTTTTTTTACTACTTATGCCCTGCCTGGCCCTTTCTATTCCCCCCCTGGCCCGCCTGGCCCCAAAAAACCCCCCCTGACTCTCCCTGCTATATACCCTCCCTGGCTATATACCTCGGCCCCTCCTGCAAAAACTCCGCCTGGCTATATCCCCCTGGCCCCTGCCGGGCTATACCCCCCGGGCCCCCCGCCAGCATATACTCCGGGCCCCCCCCTACTATATACTCCTGGCCTGCCTAGCTATATACTCCGGGCCCCCTGCCTACTAATACCCCTCCCTGCTATTCCCCCGGCCCCTCCCGGGCTATACCCCCGGGGGCCCCTGCCTGCTATATCCCCGGGCCCCTGCCTGGTAATCCCCCTGGCCCCTGCCTGGCTAATCCCCCTGGCCCCTCCGGGCTATACCCCTCCCCCGCCTGGCATATCCCCTGGCCCCTCCTGGCATATCCCCCGGCCCCCTTCCCGGGGCTATATCCCCCCGGCCCCTGCCTCATACCCCCTGGCCCCTGCCTGGCTATATCCCCCGGCCCCTGCCGGGATATCCCCCTGGCCCCTTTCCTAGCTATATACTCTGGCCCCTGCCTAGCTAATACTCCTGCCTGGCTATATCCCCCGGGCCCCTCCCTGGCTTAACCCCCCTCCCCCCTGCCGGAATATCCCCCTGGCCCCTGCCTGGATTTACCCCCCTGGCCCCTGCCGGGGATATACCCCGGCCCCTCCTGGTATACCCCCCTGGCCCCCCGGGTATATCCCCCGGGCCCCTCCCTGGATATATCCCCCCGGCCCCTGCCTAGATATATCCCCGGGCCCCTGCTAGATATATCCCCGGGCCCTGGTAACTAATCCCCCGGCCCCCTGCCAGCTATATACTTCTGGCCCTGCCGGCTTACCCCCGGCCCCCTCCTACATTACCGGGGCCCCGCCTAGCTATATCCCCGGGCCCCCGCCTAGCTATCCCCCCTGGCCCGGGCAGCAATCCCCCTCTAGTTTTAAATACCCTCCCGGGCTAATCCCCCGGCCCTGCCTACTAATACTCCTGCCGGCATATCCCCCGGGCCCCGGGGCTACTATATCCCCCTGGCCCGCCTACTATAGACTTCCCTCCCTCCTACTTACTGGCCCGACGCAATTATGCCCCTGCCCTACCGGTGTTTACTGGGGACAGCCCCAGCTAACCTGGCTATTTAAGGGGGGACTCCCTTGTACCTGGCTAGTTAGGGGGTATGCCCTTTTTATACCAAATTAAGGGAGGAAGGCCCTGTTTACCCATTTTGGGGGGCTACCTATTTACAGCCACTTTCTGCATTTTTTAATTTCTAATTTTTTAGGGTCAAAATACGCGTTTGGGGGTTGATAGGAAAGTTGGAAAGAGAGGGGTCTAAGATGTATTTGTGGAAAATTCACAGGGGCAGTGTGACCACTAAAAGGACCCCGATGTGTACGGACGGGGAAAAAAAATGGGGGAACGACTCATCAGGGAAGACACATGGAGTTTTTGGGGCCCGAAGAAGAAAGGAGAAAGAACAAACCCCATCAAGATACGCTCCCCGGGGGAGCCCTCTGTCAGGGTAAGTTTACTTCTGTGTTTAGTCAGTGCTGTATTATTGATGGTGACCTGACTACTGGTGATGGATTGGTGGGGTTGTGGGTTTTGTTGGGGTTTGTATGTCAGTGTGGGCTTGTCCCGATTGTAAACAAGTGCACACCCGACTCTGTGATGAGGGTTCTTGCACCACTGTTTTTTCTTGCTTGTGTGTAGGGGCTCCACACGGGGCGGTTTGGTGCTTTTTTGATGCGTTTTTTGTGCAGAAATGTTCAGCATTAAAACTGCTCTGCCTTTCTGCACAAAACCGCACCAAAAACACAAAAAAAAATGCACCAAAAACGCTCCGTTGAAAGCACTTTATGTGAAAGTTTATTTTAGACAGTGGCGAGGCGCGAGAACAAGGGAGATTTTTTTAAGCGGATGTTGTATGTGGGCTGGTGGGGGCTTAGTGCCAGGGCTGATTTTTATTCCCAGTCCGGCCCTGCTGCACACTGACTTCTTCCCAGGTTAGAGCATGCCCACAAGACTTACAGAAGTCAATGGGTCTTCTCCTGTTCACAGGCTCCTATCTCCATGAAGCTGCTGTAAAGCATCTCTCCAAATGCTGTTAAAAGCAGCTCAGGCAAGATGGCCGCCCCATAATTATATACAGTTAACAGAAATATATCTAAAATCAGGAAGTAAAAGCAAAGAAGGAAAAGATGTATCAGTATCTGGTTTCAATTAGTAAAAAAAAAGCAAATGATTCCCTCTAAGGAATCAAGTGGGAGGGTCCTTATATGTGATTGACAGCTTTTCATGTATGTGTGCATACAGCAATAGTTGTCAATCACATAACTCCACCCCCTTGGTCTTATAACCCATAATCAGGAAATAAATGAATAAGCTATAAATTCTCCTGCATTTATCCCCACAGAACGTTATAATCAATCTGCTCAGCGCCTCCTGCTCTTACATGGGGCTCCTGGATCAGAGACCATGATCAATGTGACGGTTTCCCTCCAAGGCTGGTTTCTCACATCTCCTTCCTGCATTTAGAAGTCAACTTTAGATACTTTAAACTGATTTTAAAGGGGCGTTCCAGGCAGGGCCGTGGAGTCGGTGCCTGTTTTGCATGAGTCGGGAGTAGTCCTAAAAGGGACCGACTCAGACTCCCAAAATATATACTTAATTGGTCCAGTTCGATGTAAAGAGCAAAAGGAATTGGGTCCGGCCATTGCAAGCTCCCATATCTTCAGCCTCATCACATGAGGAGTGTAAGTGATGACATGGAGCAGGCAAAGCGCTGCCCCAGGGGAAAGGATTGTGCTCCCAGGGAAAACAGATTTCAGCAGAATTTTTCACCTGCTTTCAAAGAGTTCAACCATTCATCAAAACTGACTGTGGCCGAGGCAATTCCTTTATACCCTGACATTGTTAGAGATGTTGCCCCTGTGGTCACTGCTTTGTCCCCAACCCAAGTTAGTGTAGAGAGGCCGTTCTCTAGCCTGGAAATGAGATCAGATGTGAGGTCATGAAATGCAGGATCTGATGGGGGCTATACTATTTCTCAGAACAAATTCAGAGACTCCACAAATGTTCCTGCAGTGTTTTGCATATTTACAATTTTTGTGTTCTAAAGTCGTATCCAATGACTATATTTTACACTGACAAGCAAAAGGGTAACAATGCTTTGAACTTGTGACTTTCAGGCTCCATATCTCTCCATCCACTACAGCTTTGCAGATGAGTCTACTGTAATTTTATATACAGTCATCTTACCGATCTTATACATAAATTTGACTTGCAAGTATTTAGCATCTGCTTAGTTCTGCAGATTCTTTCCTGTAACTGCATTGTTACTGTTTTGCTCCTAAAAATCAAAATGTTAATTTTTGTTAGTATTTTAGGAAATCCACCTTTGGCTTTCAGCTCTGCCTGAATCCTTCTGGGCTCTGGATCAGATTCAAGCATATCTTGACCAAAATCTGATCCCAGGTCTCTTCTACACGTTCCCAATGTTGGTCTAGACTGGACTTGGATACAAATACAGCTTTTTCTTCAACTCTACCCACAAGTGTTCAAAAGATCAAAACATTGTTACTCTTTTGCTTGTCAGTGTCTGTTCTACCTAAATATCACCTTATGATACAATAATAAAGCTAAACAGCCGGATGTTACCATTTTACTACAGTAAAGTTATCACTTAAACATGCGCTGTGTATGAGGGAGTCGGAATTTGGAAAAATTTGAGGAGTTGGGACTTTGCTTGCCGCCCACAGCCCGGTTCCCAGGCCCCAACATTGCGGGTTTGTCGAGGTAGATTAAAAACAAACAAAGACTCTCTTTCCTCCCGACGCCCCCTTCATCCGGGTGCCCTGTGTTTTAATTTGCATCACCCAATTACAGGCCCTGGGTCCCGTCATGTGATGTTTTTGGGTGTGATTGTTTCCCCTGTCTCATGGACGTTCATGGACTAAAAGGGGGTTGTCTCATACGTTGATTCATTCGCCTCAGCCCTTTTTGGGTTTATTTGAATTCATGGGCGGTTTACGGGCTTCATAGCAACCAGTGTGGCCCCCTTTTGGGGAGAGATCGAACGGGTTCAGTATCTATACAACCATGCTGGAGCCTTTTGGGGAGAGATCGAAAGGCATATCTATCAACCATGTGGCAGTTCGGGAGAGATCAAACAGGTCTGTAGTTTTAAGCAACCATGCTGGCAGCCTGTCAGAAAAGATCAAAAGGTCTGAGCTAAGTGACCTGAGAAGCTTTTGAAAACCCAAATAAAAGGGGGATATCTGGAAAGGGTAGGACACTTTAATGGACAATTGCAAAGTACTGTTTTTGAAAGATTTTTAAAATAAAAAGCAGAAATCCTTGTAGTTGGGCAACCCCTTTAAGGGTTGACCGCACCGGCAGCTGGGGCTGAAGGAGCCCATTGGGGGGTAAGAAAGAATCTCTTCTATTTTCACCATTCTTGAAAAAAGGTGGATGTGAGACCCCAGCCTAAATGTAAGGTAATCTCTTGATCCTGAAAGTTCAGTGTGTTGTGGTCACTGGGGTAGTCTGTGTTTACAATTTGCCCGGCATAGTGTCGCCTTTGTAATAAACTTGTACCGGCCTCGGCTCTTTTGCCGCGCTGTCCTGCTTTTTTTTTCTGGCTTTGAAAAAAAAAGGGACGTTCCCCCGGTTTTACTTTTTTGGCAATAATGTCTGAACTAGATGTGACCGCTGCAGCCAATCAGAGGTGACCTATTTTAAATCCAGAAGACTGGTGGAATTTTAAGACAAAAAAAAGTAAACCAGACAACCCCTTTAAAGGGGTGGTCTCACTACAAGGATTGCTGCTTTTTATTTTAAAGATTTTGCAAAAAAAATTCACTTTGCATTATGGCCATTATCTGTCCTACCATTCCAATACCCCCCTTTGTATGGGCTACATCAGCTCCTCAGGTCACTATAGAGGGCCTGTTCAGTCTCTCCGTAGCTGCCACATGGTTGCTATAGCTACAGACCTGGCTTCTATGCAGCCTAGTGGAAGCCATAAATCGCCCCTGAATTCAAAGTGAAACCAAGAAATCGGGACTGAGCGAGATAAAAAAGAGTGAGCCCGGGGCTGTGGAGTCGGCAAGCCAAAGTCCCCTTTAAATTTTCCCAAAAATCTCCGACCCCTCATACCGGGCAGTTTAAGAATAATTTTACTGTAGTAAAATGGTAACTCAGGCGTTTATCCCTTATATACAATAATCAAGCTTTTTAGGTAGAACACCGACAACAAAAGGGAAAAATGTTTTTTATCTTTTTAACACTTTTGGGTAGAGTTTAAAAAAACTGTATTTTTATCCAAGTCCAGTTGCACCAACATTGAGAAAGTGGAAGAACCCCGGGATAATTTTGGTCAAGATATGCTTGAACGATTCAACCCAGAAGGATTTTTAGGCAGTATTGAAAACCAAAGGGGGATTTCCCAAATACTAACAAAAAAACAAAAATTAACATTTTGATTTTGGAGCAAAAAATTAACAAAGAGTTACAGGAAAGAATCTGCGAAAAAAGGAAAACTAAAAACTTTAAATCAAATTTATGTATAAGAGGGTAAGATGACTGATTAAAAAATTTCAGTACCTCAGTACAAGCTGTAGTGGAGGAGAGATATGGGGCCGAAAGTCACAAGTTTTTAAAACATTTTTACCCTTTTGTTGTCAGTGTAAAATATTTTTTATTTGGGTAGATTTTAGAAACAATTGTAAATATGCAAAACACTGCGGGGGAACATTTAGTCCTTAAATTTTTTCTGAAAATATATTGCCCCCATCAGATCCCGCTACATACCTCACATCTGATCTATTATTTCCGGGGTAGAAAGGCCTCTCCACTAACTTGGGTTGGGGGAAAAACGGGGGCCACAGGGGCAACATCTCTAACAAAAAGTCGGTATAAAAAATTTCCTCAGCCCCAGGCAGTTCAAAAATGGTTTTTAAATCTTCTACTTTAAAAGAGGTGAAAAAATTTTTTTTGAATCTGTTTTTCCCTGGGGGCGGGATCTTTTCCCCCAGGGGACGCTTTGCCTACACTCATCAATTACTTCCCCATCGGGGGAAAGGGTGAAAAATGGGAGCAGAGCACTGCCAGACCCAATTCCCTTGCCTTTGCATCGATCTAACTGGGCCCAAATTTTATATTTTTGGGGGTCGGGCCCCCTTTTATGACGACTCGACTCCACAGCCCGATGAACAACCCCCTTTAAAAGCAAATCTTCCTTTGCACAGAGGAGCAGGAAGCCAAGATATTGGGGGTTTGTCCTGAGGTGGAGGAGATGCTGTGGTCATAGGTGACAGAGTTGCCCCCTGCGTCATGGGAGTACATGGCAATCAGCGCGACTCCCAAATACCCAGCGCAATTGCGGGACATACTGTACGCCCCGCAATTACACTATGTGAACATAGCCTTAGACTCGGTAGCATCTGCAACTAACCCATGACCAGATGCTGGGAGGCTTTCTGCTAACGTGCATATACAGTGCTCATTGAGAAGAACGGGGCAGTAATAAGCAACCCCTGCCTCTTCAGTGGAGAGCCTGGCTGCTGCTGACGGCCTGCTCTCCACTCCCACAGCTGCACAGTTGGTGTATGGGGCGCTCTGCATGGCCTTTCACTTACCAGCTTGGGCTAACAATAACTGCCCAGATGTATATGGTCAAGCGGCTGAAGTGGTTGTCCATGATGGAGCATGGTGTCCTCTGTGGTTGCACCTGTTTTAGGCAGGGCTCTTGAACACGTTACCTAACAGTTGCACCGGTCAGGACATACTGGGATTCCTTTTAGCACTTGGTTGGACAACACTGCTTTAACGGGCCAGCCCAGAACACAATCCACTCTTCGGGTGAAGGGATATGCTTGGTAAATGGCGGTTATGGTGGGAGAAGTTGCTTCACCATTCTGTCACGAGGAGTGTATAGCATTGTAGGCTGGCCCTTTAAATATCTACATGTGGTTTACAGGGCAACCTGCTTCCCACATAACCAGCATTGGATTGTGTATTTCCTACTGTGTATAACTTTTTTTTCCACTAATGTATGCGCAGTGCGGTCCTTTGGGACTGAAGACCGTCCGACTGACCGTCCCGCACCTCCCCGGGAAGAGGTGTACGAGTATATAATATTCAGGGGTAGTGACATCAAGGACATCACGGTGTGTGAGCCCCCGAAAGCCCAGCATGCCTTACCCCAGGATCCAGCCATTGTCCAGGTATGACCGCACGGTCTGGATGAGGTTTATAGGGGTGTTCCCATAAAGCCACTTTGTTCCAGGTCAGCTCATGTCAATGGCTTTGTGGGAGTTCCCCTTTATGTTCAATGTCTTTTCAGCTTTAGGGATTTTTAGACTGTTGCATTGAAACGTGGTGTTTGCTATTTAAATGCAAAATCGAGAAATCTTCTAAATAGTTTCCTTTAAAAAATGTCGTAATATTTTGCAGCTGGAAAGTTTGAAAGTCCTCCACCAGGTTGGTTGTCTTGCAGAATATAAAATGAAAGTATTTACTGCTCTTTTGTCAGATGTCTGCTCTCTCCTCCTTCCTTTCAGTGGTAGACATGGCAGCAGGGAAAGAGGTTGTATGCTGATCAGCGCATAGGGAGGGTATCAAAGCAGGGCAGCTCACATGGGGAACTGCGCACATATAAGTCAGTTTGCAAGTGGATAGTTGCTTAGTCTGTATATAGGTGTAGAGAGAAAGCAGAGCATCCACTGCAAACTTGAGCTTTCTAAGCACCCAGCACTTATGTCCTGCATGGTTTACTGGAAGGACCCCAAAATAAAATCTAAGGGGCAACTGCAAACTAACAATCATGGGTTCTGAAAATGAATTAATTGTAGACTTTATTTTTTTCCTTTAAAGGGTTTGTCACACTACAAGGATTGCTGCTTTTTATGTTAAAGATCTTGCAAAAACAAGTTACTTTGCAATATGTCCATTAAGTGTCCTACCTATTCCTAGATATCCCCTCTTGTATGGGTTGCTATAGCTACAGACCTGTTCAATCTCTCCTGATAGGCTGTCAGCACTGGTTGCTATAGCTACAGACCTGTTCAATATCTCCAAATAGGCTGCAAGCACTGGTTAGTATAGCTACAGACCTGCTCAATCTCTCTTGATAGGCTGGTTGCTATAGCTACAGACCTGGCTTCTACTGCAGCATAATAGAAGCCAGTAAACACGCCCCTGAATTCAAAGTGAAACCAAGAAAACAGGACTGGGGTGAGATGAATCGATGTAGTGAGACAACCCCTTTAAGGTAACACTAATGTATGTAAATTAACTTTTCTCATTGGATTCCATGTCAACCATGATGCATATTAGACCAATTAAAATGAAGCTAATGTCCAAAATGGGTGCAAGGTGCGGCTCTGCATAAATTTGAAGCTTGCCTCTGATTCCTGCTGTAGATTCTGCAATCTATTTTTGGTTTTGCGTACTGCTAGAATCCTTGTGTGAACCCTTTATTGAATATTGAGTCTTTCCTGCTCATGAAATCCGGAAAAGTAAATGGTGTTAAATTTGCCATTTAGACCTCAGCAGTGTCTATTTGAACATCTGCTTTGGTTCAGGTGGGGGCAGGCACAGATGGGTTAATTTATTTTCCACCCTGGCTCATGTGTTACAGAACAGGCGGCGGGTGCGAGACGCTCTATAAAATGTTGCTGCCAGATTTAGTTTTGCTTTACGTAACTTGGCCCAATTAGACGCTCTATTACATGAAGAAACACTAAGGTGTCTGTCTCTGGCCTGAGCTGCACAAATTGGGGGTGGGGGGGGGGGGGGTTAGGGACTGCATATGGGTGTTTTTTGGGGGTAACAGGATGTGGGTATTAAGTCAGGAAACCCTATTTAACCAGTACAAGAAATCATACAGAAGAGTCCTAAGCAGTCACTTGTGTGGGGTCATGTTAATGTTTAAAGGGGTGCTCCCACTATAGACTTAGTAGGATAAGCCCTCAATCACTGCTAGTCCAACAGGTCACAAAGTCTGTCTCCCATCTCAGGAGCAGGCTCCCAAATGTCTTAGCTCAGAATCAAGACTGGATCATGTTTCAGCACATCTCTCCATTCTGTTCTATGGGAGTTCAGAGTATGGCCGAACACACTGCTCCCCTGGGAACCCCCATAGAACACAATGGAAAATCGTGCGCATGTGTGACTGGCTCTCCATCCTGAACAGTCACTGACTCAGAACTGCTGAGAGCTTCAATGTTATCTGATCTAACAAACAAGAGACTAATTACTTTAGCTCTGAAGCTTTTCTGGACTTCAGATAAAAATCTCCTGCTCTCATGTCCTATTAGCAGCAGACCTGTAAATATGGAGGTGATATGTTAATCGATGATATAGAACCACCCACAGCCTGAGCAGGAAGACACACATTTGTTTTCTCCTTGCAGGATATAAACGTAAACCAGCCAAAAAGGCAGACTATGGGCATATCTAGCAAACATGTCTACTTTCGTATAATGTGCCAAACACCTGAAGCGTTGTCCCCAGCCTTACCTGTGATGTGTTCATAGGATTGTGCAGGCTGCATCTAGCTGGGTACACCTCAGATGAGTGAGACTTAGACACGGCCATCAATTTTTTTTATTTTTAAAGCTATGTAAATAGTGTTTAGATTGTTAAAAAAAAAACAACTTTTAAGTTCCCCTATGTACATGACCTTGGTTTGTCTGACTTCCCCTTTAAAGGGGTTTTGCCAAGAAGTTCCTTACCTAACAGGCTGATACTTCCCTCTTTAGGCTTGAAAAAAGGGGCCTTGTGTTTGGGTTTAAAAAAAAAAAAGTACCTCAGTGATGTCATCACTCCACCTCCCATGCACGCTCCTGATACTCAGTCTCCATAGTTGAGTAAACATTGTTTGGCTAATCCACAGAGGAGAACTGTATTGTGCACAGGAGAAGATAAGATCCTAGCAGGCAGGTTCTTTCATTTGTTCACAAACTGATGCAGGAGGGGGAGGGCTGAGCAGGGATCCAGGGAGTGTCTGCATGTTTACTCAGATAATTACATTACAACCAGTGGATTCTCTATACAAGACACAGGATCTTTTCTCCCCAGTCCCTTCAAAGCTCATTCATGTTCCTTGCCATCAGATAATAAGTGCAAACAACATAAGCGAGGCCAGATCAGCTCCTGGTCGTATCTAATGTAAACTGTAAGGAAGGTTGTAGATCTCAGAGGCTTCACTTTTTTTTTAATGACCTATATTTAGAAAAGTGGTACCCATTTTGGAGGATCCCACGTCAACATTACATTGTGGCAAAACTCCTTTAAGCTGTGATAGTAGCAGAAGGTGTGCTGACTGTTCTTTTTTTCAGGTGGGTTATGGCCTGAGGTGTAAGTATTATCAGCAAGACCTAACAATTGTGAAGAGGGAACCCATCTCTTCAGTGCAGAAAAATATTAATCACTTCTCATGTATTGCTCTTGTTTGACATGTTGGTCAAGTGCAGACCTGCACAGCTAGGCAGGAGGTGGGGGCCAAGACTGCCTGCAAATGTCTCCCAACTGCCCAGTAATGCCTCTGAACTTCAGGAATACCAATTGTGGGGCAGGATGTGAGGTCCAGTTCACAGGTTGACACAAGCAGTTTATGGGTCATGTATTGTGCACTCCTGGCCTAATCTTTATGTAGGCCTATCCAGTAATAAAGTGACCATTGTCATTACCTACAGTTTGTAATGATTACATGCCGATAAACACTTGTTGCAGCACCAGCAGTAAAGTGAGGTTAGTCAGCCCTTTTAGGGGTTTTCTCAAGTGATAGAGATAAGGGAAAGGTTTTTTTTCAACTTTTAATTCTTCTAAAAAAAAGCCAAACATTCTAAGTTTTCCAGGAATATTGATCAACAGATCCCTTTCTTATGAAAGTCTGTTCAAATCTTCAGTCATTGCCACCTCCGTTTTTCACTAAAGTTAAAGGGGTTGTCTCATTTCAAAGCTTCATAGGATGCATGAATGAAATAATGCTGCTCTGCTCTGTCACTTCCTGGTCAAGCTGTCTGTAATTAGCATATGAGCTCCATGTATTCAGACTTCTGCTAATTACATAAATCTCCTGCTGTCAGGACCAGGCAAGTTTCTGAGGTAAAGTAAACAGCAGTAATTGCTGGCTTTTGTCTGAAAGATCAGATAATAAACAAGCTCACTGTCTGCAGTTCTGTGCTGTGGGACCTGTGATATCACTCTCTGCTATCAGATAGAATGGGGGGGGGGGGGGTACACAGGTCAGTCACTTGGGGAACCAGAGAGCACAGAGGGTGATAAAATCACTTGTAGCTCCTTAACCAAAAAAATGAACAGAATATATTTGGGAAACATCTTCCTTTAGTGTTCCCAACATGTGGAAAGCTAATCTTTGTAGCGAGACAACCCCTTTAAGGCCCCTTTTAAGATAGGTGCAGGTCCCATAGGTGGGACCCATCAACCACTTGCAGCATATCCTATCAAAATGCTGTAAATGTGAGATGGAAGCATCCAGTTAGGAAAATTGCAGAACTTTTCATTCTATAAGGGTTAGTGGTCCTGGCTTGGATAGTACATCCTTTTGACTGTGTGCAATGGAAGGGTAACTAGAGCAGAGTTGTGGGAGATATTTAGGAGACCCTGGTCAAATGCTTCGCTCCTGTTGGGGGTTTCCCCCACAATTGGCAGGTGTTTCTCTAGCTTGGTCTCTACACATTGAGTCATCTTTCTGTAATGGATCTGTGCACTGTACGGGGATGTTCACACGACATTTTTGGATAGGTTTTTGAGCTGAAAAATATCCAAAAGCATGCGTGAAATGCATCTGAACTTGCAGCACACTTTAGTTGCATTTTTGCTGCAGCAGAATTGCAGCCTATAGTTTTAAATAGGGCGTCTGCTGCATCAAACGGATCAAGAATTGACATGACCGTTTGAATGGATCTGAAAGACGCATGTAAACACATGGGCGATCGCTCGTCTGAATGCTGATGCATATTTTACATTGAAATCTGTGTAAATCACACTGCACATTTAGATGCATGTTTGGGTCCAAAACACAGATCCAGACATCTAAGATATGTCGTGTGAACACCCCCGATCTTAGACTTTTTTTTTATTGTATGTTCATTTGTGCCTGTAATCTCTCATCTGTCGTCATCCCTGGGCTCTGCCTCCTCCACCTCCTACCAGCCGTCTGTGCCTTACAGCCCGTTCCGAGGCATGCCGACATATGGCCAGCTCGCAGCCTCCTCTCTTCTCAGCCAGCAGTACGCTGCCTCCTTGGGGCTAGGTATGTAGCTTACTATTATGACTGACTTTGATATGATTGAACTGAAGAGCTAACACTCTGAATCCCTATTGTGCAATCTCTGGTTATATTCAAGCTGAGAACCACACACTCTTTACTATAGATCCATTAGTTTTGTGGACACCATGCAGGGAGGCTGTAGTAGTGACAGATGTAAAGAGATATGGTTCTTTAAGGGTATTCCCACCATGGACTGACATGTTGATAGGATATATCAGTCGGATGTGCAGGTCCCACCTCTAGGATCTGCACTTGTCTCTGGAAAGGGCTCTCAAGTGTTGGTGCAGAATGGAAAGCTGTGTGAACCCAACTTTTCATTCTGCTCTATGGGAGTTCCCAGTACAGGTCAGCGCTGTGAGCTGTACGCAGAACTTGCACGAGTGATCACCAGCTCTCCATTCAGCTCAGAATGGTCACACGAGTGCACAACTTTTATGGGAGCTCCAGAGGTGGGGACCGTACCTATCAGACTTTGGCTTAATAGGATATGCTGGGAATACACCTTTAAGGCCAAGAAAGGGTGTGCTCACCTGGTGCAGTTGTGCTGCGTTAAAAACTCTTCCATCAAAACATCCAAAAAAAGCTTACTATGGTTTTGGGATGTGGTTATTGGCTTTGCAGTTTTTAGAGGTGAAACCGGTTTATATTGTAGGTTTCACTTGTTTGTAATCAGCTATGTGGTTTTTACAACACAACTATAGTAAAAATTTTCTGGGCACTTTTTATCACATCTAGTGAGTACACCCAAAGTCAGGATATTCTTATAGATACTGACTATTCATATGGGACTACCTTACAGCTGTAGTAGCTCTTCGGCATTGGCCTGTGCATTCACATGTTGCATAGCTTATTTTTTTTGTTTTTTCAGTAATGTGCTTTCTAAAATGTCATGTTAATCACCAGTTTAGAACACTTTTGTAAAATTTACATTAACGCTTGCATCTTGACTGCATCCTGTAAATGCCTCAAAGCAACATGTGAACCCAGTTCTGGACTGTGACTACTTTGCAATGCTCTGAACTTCAGCTGCAGTCCAGAGGAATATGTTGAATGGCACTGCTGTTACAATGTGTGTATACAGGGGTTAAAGGGAACCTGTCACATCTAACATGTATCTGTGGCTCCATGTTAGAGCAGGAGGAGCTGTGCAGATTGATATGTGGGTAAAGTCTGTAGAACTTGTATTATATTAATTTCACAGCTTATTCTAGGTTAAGGAGCCCAGTGGGTGGGGATGTCAGTGACTGACCACTACTGCTATGCACACTGATACAAGGAAGGCTGTCAATCACAGATAACCCCACCCACTGGACTCCTTAACCCAGAATAAACAGGTATTTTAAAGAATAGCCTATGACTTCTGCATCTTTCCCCACTGAACTGTGTATCAATCTGCTCTGATCCTCCTGTTCAAGAACATGGGGCCACAGATCAGATAGCATGTTCAATGTGACAAGTTCCCCTTCAGGTTTCTCACTCCCATTGGTTTGCAGCAAAACTGCAATGGCTTTTACTAAAAAGTGCAGCTAAAGTGAGAGTACAGCCATAGATCTGTAGACCCAGCATTAGAAAGGAGAGCAATTGCTGTACTGGAGAAAAGCTCAGCCTAATGTCTGCCAGTCAGCCTTTGCTTAGCTTGAAGAGCCTGATAATAGATCGGGTCCAGATTTTCTGTAATCCGTCCCTGACGGCACATTTTTCTTCTGTAGTCCATGCGGTTTAGATACCTTAAGGGTATGTTCACACGATGTATAGTTCATGTCGTAGGACATCGTGTCTCTTGGGATCTCGTTCTAAAACGCACGTACTCCTGCAGTCCCGGGGGGGGGGTCCGCCCACTGGCCCTATTGCCATTCATTCCTCGTGGCACGTATTTGCCGCAAGTAATCGACATGTCGCTTATATCAACGCGCATACAATACAATCGGGGAGAGGAGGCGTAATCCATAGTTCTCTGAGAACTATGGATTACCATTATTTCGGTGCACATCTCGCCCGTATTAGAGCGCAAATACGTACCGAAATTACACCGTGTGAACATATCCTTAAGCTTTCTCGCACTTGTGCTATTTTATACCTCTTTATCACAATATTCTAGCATATACTTTTCACTTTGATTTTTACTATTTACCCTCCTATTAAAAAAAACTAACATGTTTTTTCACACTTTACAGCAAAAGTGCTGCTAAAGTTGCTTAGTTGTCACTTTTCCATTGCAGACATTTTATATTTAGGTGACAATTTTAGGGTTGTAGAAGTTGCACAAAAATTTAACCTTACCAATCCAAACTGCATGTTTTCTATGCTTTATTTTACTTATTGTGCCCCTTGAGGTCAAAAGACCCTTGGGCGTTTTTACCCAAGTTTGTTAGTTTTTTAAATTACCCCTGTAACTGGGTCTGATCTATTTACATGTGGAATCAAAGCCTTTCAGTTACTACAGAACTAATCTGGGTCTAAGACCAGCAGCATCTGTAACGGAGTCTTGGCAGTCCTGGGAGATTTCCCACTAGTCCTGTATATACAACGATCAGGAAGGAAGGGATGATAAACCATCCCTGTGTTCAGTGGCGAGCCTGACAGCCAGCTCTCCACCTGTGCAGCTGCACAATTGTTTCAGAGCATCTGTGCAGATATACAGCCCCCACCCAGTTGTATATAGTGCACAGGCAGCAGACAGAAGCTTAGAGAGGAATAATGTTGGCATTTGAGCATGCTGGGTTTCTAGTGCCAATGTGAAATGTCTGCAGGAATAAACTAACACTGAAGGTTAGCAGTTTTGGGTGTTGTCGCCTCTAACTCTGGGGTATAGCTTATTCTGAGCTCTGCGGCTCACGGTGACTGATCTGTTAATAACCTGTTGATGTCCATGCAGAGAAGCTGGTGAGCCCCTCGGCATCAGCCGCAGCCTCCAGCTCCTCGTCCTCCCCATCTCCACAGCCTGTGGCACCGGATCCTGACTTGCTGGCAGAGCCCCCGCACCTCTCCAAGGGTAACAGTCAGCTTGTGTTGCATGTTCGCATGCCAGTGTGTGTTTAGTGATTTTGTTTGTAGACTAGTAGTTTTACGTTCTCTAACATTGTATTGTCACATTGTCATGCTGGACCAGTCTGCGGGTGGATTTGAGAATGATGGGCCAGTGCAAAATGGGAACAGGAGCAGCAAACAAGATTTCATGCCCAGCATAGGAGTCTCATGATAGGACTGTCTCATCAGTAGCATAACTGCTGTACGAATCTTGGGAAAACAGTCATGGTATATAAGGGCTAGAAAGCAGAGTCCATAGTCCAACCTATAACCTACAGTGTTGATCCAGAACAGGCATGCTCAAACTGCAGCCCTCCAGCTGTTGGTAAACTACAACTCCCATCATTCCCACTGTTATAGATTGTATAAATGCATGATGGGAGTTGTAGTTTCCCAACAGCTGGAGGGCTGCAGTTTGAGGATGCCTGATCCAGAAGAAGGCACAAACCCCTATGAGGCCAATTGTCCTATGGAAGTTTTCAGATCTTAATCTGATATCGGAATAATCCCCTGGATCAGCATCCTATCTCTAGAATACCACCCTCTATAATAGACCATGTTTATATTTTTCATGGAAGACCTCTAAGCCCCTTTTTAACTCAATAAATCCATCATTCCAACCTCTTGATCTGCATACTGGTTTTCCATACATTGGTAGGGAGAGATTTAATTACGATGTACTAGTCTCTGCCCAAACTAACGCCTAAATCTCATCGCCTCCACCAATGCTAATACATTGGCACCCAAAACGTTTAACAATGGGCCTCATTTCTCCAAACGAACTGTTGCCCATAGCAACTGAACGGAGTTCCATTTTAAGTTCTCCACAGCAGTATAGGAAATGAAAGCTGCGCTCTGGTTGCTATGGGCAACAGCCTTACTGTTTGGGCCTAGTTTGCCAAAACTAGCTGTAAAATTGTTGCCCATAGCAACCAATGAGTTCAGCGTTCAGATTTTACTGCTGTGGAAAAGTGAAAGCTGAGCGCTGATTGGTTGCTGTGGGCAAGTTTTAATTTGGATATCAGGCCTCATTGATCAAATCCAAGTTTGGTTGCTGTGGACAACGAAGAATCTTTGATAAATGAGGCCCGATATCCAAACGGATCTTGTGTTGTCCATAGTAACCAAACTGTACTGCAGCACATACAGTACATAGTGGGCCTGATTTATCAAAACTGTCTAACAGTAAGAATGTTTTAGTTGCCCATGGCAACCAATCAAAGCTCAGCTTTTATTTTTGAAACGGCTGTGGAGAAATTAAAGCTAAGCCCTGATTGGTTGCTATGGGCAACTAAGACTGTCTTACTGTTAGACAGTTTTGATAAATCAGGCCCACTATGTACTGTATGTGCTGCAGTACATTGTGTGAACATACCCTAAGGCCGTGTTCACACGGCTTATTTGGGCATGGATTGGCGCCGTACTCCGTGCCGGTTTTGCGCTGCAGTACGGTGCCAATCTGTCGGAGTCATTACGGTAATCCACTGTTCTCATAGAGCAGTGGATTCCGTCGCTCCTCCCCGCTCGGCGAATCCGCTGGGCGGGGAGATAGTGACATGCACATTATCCAGGCGCAATACGCGCCGTGGATAATGAAAGGCTATGGGGCGGGCCGCCCCCCGCCCTTATTCACGCCGGAATTGCGAGCGCAATCCGGCGTGAATAAGCCGTGTGAACGGGGCCTTAGGCTTTGTTCGCACAGAGTAATTTCACCTGGGGAGAGGAGGTGTAATCCATAGTTCTCTGAGAACTATAGATTACCGTAATTTCGGCGCACACGTCTCTCTCGTAATAGAGCGCAAATACAATGCGTGCCAAAATTACGGTAATCCAAAGTTCTCATAGGAGTCAGCACGACTCCCAAACACCCAGTGTAATTGCGGGGCGTACTGTACAGCCCGCAATTACGCCATGTGGACATAGCCTTAGGGTAGGTTGACATGGCTGATTTAGAAACTGATTTTTCAGTGGCCAAAACAGCATCAAAACTTTAACTAAAACGCACTTCTGTAGAAGTTTTTGGCAGTTTTATCTTGACTGGCCTACAACATTACAAACCATGCTGAGGCTCTGAAGCTTCTCATTGATTTGTATGAAGATTTTCAGTGCTGGAAATGTCATGTCCATTCCTGAAACTACTTTTTCAGAGTGGAAAACATGCAACAAAACTGCGCCCAGGAACAATGCAGTTTTACGTAGCAAGCAATAAAAAAATGCACTAGGGGTGTGGTAAGCTTTTTGACGTAGAAACGCTCAGAAAACGGCATCAAAATCGGCCGTGTGAACATAGCCTAAGGTTTGATAGATGAGGCCCAATATTCAGTCATAAAGACGTTGTTGTCCACAGTGACCAGTCGGAACTCAGCTTTCATTTCTTCTGGAACAATTAAAGAAATGAAGCGGAAGTATGGTTGCTATGGGCAACAGTTGTGCTAGTTTTGGCAAACTAGGCCCAAACGGTGATGCTGTTGCCCATAGCAACCAGAATGTAGTTTTTATTTCCTATACTGCTCTGGAGAATGTAAAGCTAAATTGTTTCCTATAGGCAACAGACAGGTTTAATAAATGAGGTCCAGTATTCCATGCGTCCACTATAGAAATGTTTGTCATGAGCGCCTGTGCCTATTAACGGGGTTCTGCCATCATAGGCATTGGCATATGGATAGGAAATGCCGTCAGTGTCACATTGGTGTAGGGCCAACCTCCAGAACAGGCCCCGAAAGTCCCTATTCTTAATAAAGTGTGTGCCCCCCCCCCCCCTCGCCATTTCAATGGGAGTTCAGAGAACAGCTGAGTGCAGCCACTGGGCTGTACTCAGATCCTATTGAAATTAATGGAGAGGGGTTGACACTTCATTTAGAACTGGGAATTTAAGGGGCTTGTGCTGGTCATATAGGTGAGACCTGCACCTGACCATGTCATATCCTATAGATTTGACTGTCTGATGGCAAAACCTCTGTAATGTATCCTTTGACTATTTGCCTTGGAGGCTGCTGCCTGGCATTGGTGACTAAATTTTAAGACCTGACTAAATTTGTTTCCTCAGCCCAAGCAAATGACCTAATTTTATATTAACTTTGTACTAACTTTTAAAGACTACTGATTGGGCTTGAGATGAATTGCACTGGTTTGCATAGTTCATGTACAGCCAGGTATGAGGGATTTAAAGTTACTTCACTGATTGCTTAAAGGGGTTTTGTCACAAAGGCATTTCATGCCTTTATCCTACTTCAGCCTTCAGTCTTAAAATGGGCATGTCTGATTTGTTTGAACTGTCATGTGACCCAGCAGGCTTGACATCACCATGCCTTCCCCAGTGTGCTCACTCTAGTCAAACAAGGTCTGCTTATGTAAAGAGCTTGGAGTAGCTACAATGTAGCTGAGTGGTTAGCACTTCTACCTTTCAGCATAGGGGGTCCTAGGTTCGAATCACTGCAGGAACCAAACATGTTTTCCACAATGCACATGTCTGTGTTTTTAGGGATTTGATTAATTACCTAGGAGCACAGAGGACAGGAGTAGAATGATAGCACCTCGGGTTGGGCACTCGCTCAGCAGTGAGTGTGTGTGATTACCAAGCAGGGAAGAGACTGACAGCAGCAGCCAGAGAGGAGAGGTGATGTCTGAGCATGTGAGGCCAGGACTGAGGAGCCCACATTACTGGTCATATTCCCTGGAGACTAGCTCTACACTATGGATCAATAAGGGGGCACTGAAACTGCTACAGAATTTTTAATAATTGACTGAAAAATGTTTAATTTGCAAGCCTCCAACACTGTGTGGCAAAACCCGTTTTTAGATCTTGGTGTTTATTTTAGATGTAGAGATCCCTGGGGCCCAGTTGCCACTGCCCCTGAGTGGCTGCTGTTCCAGTACAGTCTTGTTGCATTGGTCTGTATTCATCCAGTCTGGCTGGTACTTAGAGGGGAATTCCATTTCAGAAAGTAATAGTGCATTGATAGCATATTGCATCAGATTAAATGGGTGGTCCAGTTTTTGGGATCACTATGGCCCAAACAGGATGTATAGACTGAATTTGTTCTCATATTAAGTGATATTTAATTTGGAAGGTCCACTACAGTCGGGTTGTGACCCACTACGTAATCTGCAGCCTCCTTACTAGTGTTGATATCCACTAGGTAATCTTACATATAAATCCATTGAAGGCTGAGGACAGAGTGAGCCTAATTGACTAAAGAATAATCCCTTTAAGGTAGGAAGTCTGGACTTGTCACTTTGGCACCCTTCTCTGGAGAGAGGGTTTGTCCTAGAGGTTGGACCGCCACAAATTTTAGAGGCGTATCACTAGAATATGCCACCTTTTGTCTTCACTATGTACACTACGAGTCCCATTTGTGAACAGAGCCTGAAGGTGCCCATACACATTCAATACCTATTGGCTGAGTCTGTTTTTCCCTTCTCCCCCATGCTCATTGAGTAGACATGAGTTTTGAAGGGAAAGACCACTGCCAGACTCTTCCATGCACTGAAATTTAACATGGCAACCATTTCTCTTCCCTCTGTGTCCAGGTAGTCAAGAGGCCCCCATACAAGTCATCCAGTCTCCTAAAAACTGGTGGATTTGGGCAACCATTGTGTGAGGTCTTACATATGACTCCAATGCCTACAACACTTCTCTAATAATTAAGACTCGAAAATTAGCTTCTAATCAAATATCTGTCTTCACTTGAGAGCAGAAACCTGAGTATTTAAGCAAACCCTTCTCCTTTCACATTGGGTCCAATGTATTGCATTAAAGGGTTGTCTGATATATAATCGGTTTTCAGTGACGGCAAGCAGAGGTGCATGTGGGGGCACAGTGAGCTTTTCAGTGACAGCGATCAGAGGTCCTGCAGCAGAGATCATGTGCAGTCCCATGTAAACACAGATAAAGCAGGTTTTTTTTTTTTCTACAGATCTGTAGAGGTCAGGTGTAGTGATCTGCAGGATATATCACACGGAGACCAAAAAATCACCCATCTTTCCCAGAGTCCTGAATGACAAATGCCCCTTCTAATTAAAGTATGTAGAGAGCGAGAAATTTAGATATACACTATGGAGTTACACTTAGCTTTTCACTTCTAAAGACAGCTGAGAACCCCTCCCTCCCCCACGCTCGCACAGAATTAAGGCCGTGTTCACATGGCTTATTCCAGACGGATTTGTGAGCCGTATTGAGCTCACAAATCCGCCGTGAATAAGGGGCGGGATGGGGGCGGGGCCGGAGCGCGGCAGGGGCGCCGCTCCCCGGCCCATAGACAATGCATTATCTACAGCGCGTACGCGCCGTAAATGTGCATGTCACTTTCTCCCCCCGCAGCGGATTCGCCGAGCGGGGAGGAGCGACGGATTCCACTGTTCTGAGAGCAGTGGATTACCGTAATTGCTGCCACAGATTGGCGCTGTACTGAAGCGCAAATCCAGCACGCAGTACGGCGCCAATCCGCGGCAAAATAAGCCGTGTGAAAGAGGCCTTAATTCTCACATGCACACTTTGGGGCGTGTCTGCAGAGAAGATTCGCCCTGCTGGGAGGAGAAACCAGCCCCTCCATTTCACAAGCTCTGCTTAGCAACCAGTATAAACAGCTGCCAAATGGTGAAACAAGAAAACCCCTTTAACCATATCCCAGCAATTCTATCCTCGACTTCTTGGTTCTTGTCCCAATGGAGGAGAGACTTGTGATCTATTCACAATAGTATGAGCCCCTCCAGCATGTCAGGAAAACCTCAAGGTTGAGAGGAGCTTGGGAGAGATGGTGGTAGGGGACAGCTAGGGAAGTATTGGGTTTTCTTTTTTGGACCACCCTGGCCCAAATGGATGGGTAGTTGTTTTTTTTTTTTTTGTTTTTTTTATATACTAGTCAACCCCTTTAATTTAGGAGCAGTCTATCTGTATAGTCTGCTCCCCCTAGTGGTGGTTAAAGGCATTTAGAATTTGATCATTTGACTGGTCCGGTGTTAATAGTGGCTCCTCATTGTAGTCCAAAATTTCAGATATACTGAAGTCTTTCAGCACCAAGTTTTAGGCCACTTTATACTGCATGCCATGAGGGAAAATCTCAAAGCCCTTCCCCCATTGTAGTGGGTTTTTTGTGCATCTTGCTTTGTTTCATGCATTCAACCACCTGTTATCCGTGTAGCTTTGTGTTTGCACGTATTAGTTGTATGAGATTATACCTGTAGATGTTTGCATTGTGCTCAGGTCTCCGCATTGCTGAACCCTGTTAATGTGATGTCTGTCCAAGCTCTCATTTGTGGTAAAGCTGGGGCATAATCATGTAATCGCAATTTTGTTGACTGGCGGAAACAAATGTCAAACCTCCCCCCAACTACAAGTTATCAGTGAAATTTATGCTTTGCCCTATTTACTTAAAGGGGATTTGCCACCAGACCAAGTACTGACCTCCGTTCAAGATGAGCAAATGAAACAAATAAACCTGAGTCATGAAGCTGCAGTGGGAGGAGGGAGGGGAGTGAGGAATCCAAGGGAGCGCCCCAAAACTTAAGTAACTAATAAAACAGTCCCAAAAATTGGATTCAATACAGCAAGACAGCCTCAAGGCACTGTCAGGAGAAACCCTTATCTCCCTAAGAGCTAATGTAATTAAAAAGGCACACAGGACAGAGCCTGCATAAGGTGATCCTGTAAACATGTCACCAAATAATCAAACTATAACTTGTGAATTTCTGTATACAAAAGAGAACCACCTATTCTACACAGCACTTGAAAGCCTTTTTCATCAGATAAGCAGGATCTAATAACACTACAGCTGTTTTTCCTGTATAAAAAGAAAACATATTGTCTACCCGTTGCCTTAAAGACCATTCATTTGCCTGTCCATCAGATAAGAAGTGATTCACCCCCAAGCCTGGCCTTTTTCAGCTCCCGGGTCGTGACTAGGGAAACTTTGTGGTAACCAATGGGGGTTGAGAAATGCTGAGCTCTCGTTTTACTTTTTTTTTTTTTAATCAATATTTTTTAGAAAATGATTAAATACCCATTTTGGAGGTTCCCACGTCAACATTACATGGTGGCAAAACCCCTTTAAATAAAGTTGAGCTGCAATACCAGAGACAGCCTGAGGACAGGTGTGGTGATATTCCAGAAAACTACTGTGCTTCTCTAATCCTGGTCAACCTGATGGGAAAATATGGAGCTCCAGGGAGGTTTGACATCTGATCCTGCCAGAAGACTACCTTCTCAATTAGTAAGAATTATCCTAAATTGAGGCAGATTATGCCGGCAGCTCAGTTTCATCTTTATGCTTTCATTACCATAATGTTTGACTACTGCTGGGTGCTCCCGTACCAGCCTCCCCTAAAAACTGACTGAAGTCTTCCTTTTTCTGCCCATAGCTGGTTTCCCATCAATCCCAGTAAGGAAAAGTCCTATGGTGGAGCAAGCTGTCCAGACTGGTCCAATGGATATGGCGCAAAAGAAGCTGCAACCAGCAAAGGGGCCTCCTGTGAGCCAGCGGGGGAGCAGACCGGGCCAGGCACCAGTTCAGCCTGCACCCATAAGTGGTAATTGGTGTCCCTATTGGAGTAGGCTTGGTGACATTGGCACCCATAGAATGCATTCTGACTATTTAGCTTGTAGTAAATTCTGATCATTACAATTGGTCACGATTAGCACATATAACAGGCCTGCCATGACTAAAGGGGCACACCGGTATCTACGCCATCTGCACTACATAACCGGTTGTCCTTTATGTAGATCCCCTTTCAGTCTACTTTTGGTTTCTTTCAGTACCGCCTCAGACTGCACCGACACAGAATATGATCAATGATGAGAATAGACGACCCCAGAGGCGGAGGTCAGGTAAATTAATGGGGTGTTTTAATCAATTTATTGGGGGTCATCATTGGGTGCAGTTTAGAGAATGTATCTTCGAAAATAGCCAGTTCAGCCACTTATTGGCCATATGTGGTAAAACATGGTGCCCATATAGAGCTGGGCTGCTTCCAGCAGAATAAGGGACTCTTCCTGGCTCAGAATGAGTTGGGGGAACCCTCCTGTTTATGGTAAAAAATTTTTTTTTTTTTTTTTTAAGGGACTCTTCAGACTTGTGTGGAAGCTGTAATTCTGCAATGGGCACTAAAACCCTATAGTTGCAGACTTTCATTATATCTTGATTTCAGTGAATGATAATATGCCTATCTACAGTGGGTGAAAACACCTCGACTTAGACTCAAATTTTTTTTAGTTGATAGGAGGTACTTGTGTTACTGCATTGTAACTATAGTTGGATTAAAGGGAGTTGTATTTGAGATATTGATGGGACCCACAGAATACAAAATAGAAAATAATGTCCACTTGCCAGTCACTTCAGGACAGCATATAGTCTGCCAGGGTACAGGGAAGAGATCTGGTTGATGGAAGTCTTGAGCAGAAAGTACAGTTTAGATTCCAGCACTCAGTGAAAAAAATATTTAAAACACAAGTTTTATTTTAGTTCCTCTTGAAAAAGTGTAAAAACAAAGTACCTTAATACGTGCAAATTTTACACACTTCAAACCTCTGGGTTCTTATTCATAACAAAAATGGGACCCATACCTAACAAGAGAGCTTCAAAGACCATATAGTTATCCTGAAAAAAGATCAAGGATATAGATCCACACACCCAACTATATATAGGGTATATTTAACAAACTAAAAAATAACCTTTTATTTAAATTAACATGAGGGAGAAAATATTCTCAAGTGCAAAAAATCAGGTCTGTTAAAAACTAGAAGAAAAGCATCACTGTGCAACCACCACAAAGGTATCCGGCTACAGCTTGTACTGGGTGCCTGTGGTCAAAAGTGAAGCGTACAGGGTATGCCAGGTAAAACAGATACTACAAGCTAAAATATATCAAAGAAAGCAACAAAGTATCACCTGGACCTAAACCACATTTACAATATACCAACAAAAGAAGGTTCCAGAAACAATTCAAAGATAACGTAAAAATGACATCTAAAAATTCATAAAAGACCAAAATAGCCAATGAGAAGTAATCGGTCAATAATCCATAGTAAACGTTCTAATCACAACACATTACGTGCCTCCTTATGTATAGAGTGCCACAAAATTAATAAAGTGCAATGTGCATATCAATATGCTATACTCTAAGTAACAAAGTGCATGTGGATATAAACAGTGTTCTTACATGTAATGTATGTAGCGTGTACACTTAATGCTTGTAAGCACTATATACAAATCATGAGTAAAGCTAATACATGATTATGAATTACCCCAGAAAGTGCTGACTGCAAGAGATCCCAATGCACGTTTCACGTATCGCTTCACCAGGGGATGAAGTGATGTGCGAGACTTATTTATGAATTTTTTATGTACATTTATGAATTTTTAGATGTAATTTTTTTATTAATAAAGAGGGATTTTTGAATTGTTTCTGGAACCTTCTTTTGTTGGTATATTACAAGCTAAAATAGTTGATTACAAGGAAACTTTGGGTCAGTTATGGAAAGACTTCCCCTGTGACAACCCTGTGCCAAATGCTAGTAGTCACCTAAAGCCTGTAATACCGCCCCTACACGGACGACCCAGTCTGGAACCTGGCCCTATTACAAACTAGTCCCTGTTATGTCCTATCACAAACATCAGATTCATTCACTTAGTCCCAACATGTTTCAGCAACTACCGCTACCTCATCAGGTTGATAGGCAAGAGTGTGGTGATAGAATTGGAGTCGCAGGAGCGCATGACTCGCTGCATCCTGAGACCGCTCTGTGCTGTTTCTGTGTATTACAGGCTTTGGGTGATTGCAAGCATTTGGTACAGTGTTGTAACATGGAAAGTCTTTCACCCCAAAGTCCCCTTGTAATCAACTATTTTGGCCTGCAGTATCTTTATTTTTTTTTTTTTTTTTTTTTTTCAAACCTGGTATACCAAAAAATCTCTACTCTAAGCAGAAGCAAGTTTTCTTGCATTGAAATCAGTAGGAGTTAGTAGTACCCTCCCATTAAAATCAGAAGTGGGATCCCCATCTACCTGACATTGACGGCACATCCTCGTGATAAGGGATCGTTTCATTTCAGACATTAATAGATTATGAAATGTGACTAGATCAGGTGAGGCACTGAATGTTCTGTTCACTGACAGCAAGTATACATTGAAAATGATGAATAGATCAGAAATGGGTAAAGCTTTGGGTACAGAAGTCTAGACAGTCCCTTGAAGAGTAAACCATTTAGGTTAGGGAACCTCCTATGAGACCCCACTGGTGCCATCTTCCATTGTGAATTAATCACATTAGTAAATTCCCCACTTCTTAGACCCCTTTAGCAGAAGTGTAGGCTCCTTGATGGCCTGAGTTCTTGTGATATCACAGGTAACAGACGAGCCAGAAACCGCTCCCGGGGGCAGAACCGGCCGACCACCGTCAAAGAAAATACAATCAAATTTGATGGAGACTTTGATTTTGAAAGTGCAAACGCTCAATTTAACCGGGAAGAACTGGATAAAGAATTCAAGGATAAGCTCAACTTCAAAGGTAGCTATTGGTGGTGTGGGGTCCTCTGGGGGCACCGCCATGCTGGATTACATAACTGCTTCTTCCTTGCAGATGACAAGCCTGAGAAGGAGGGTGATGAGAAGGGAGACTCTGGCGTGGAGACCCAGAATAGTGATGGCAATCCGGAGGAAGACCCCCTGGGACCCAACATATATTATGACCGCACAAAGTCTTTCTTCGATAATATTTCTTCAGAGATGAAATCCAGGTAGACACTGAAGTTTTGTTCAAATAGAAATTTGCCATGGACAGATAAAAACCTACTGACTTATTTTACATAGCTACCAGGTTTGTATCTCAAAAGAATTTTTACCATACCAATTCGGTCACAGCCAGCTTAAGAATCACACTATTCAGGTTGTGGGTGGGTCTATAGCAGTGATTGACACAAGCTCTGCTGTTCCTCACTATCACTGTTAAATTTCTTGCACTCTTGTCAGTGTATTACCTAGGGTGCAATGCTTGATAGTGTTTACTTAGTTAAATGAGAAGCTTTCAATCTGTAGCTAGAGAAGACTCTGCAGGAGTTGACTCGCCATGGACAGACCTGATGGCAGCATAGGGCAATGAGAGATGAGATGGTCTGTAGCCAGAGAAACCGGTCTCTGAGAGGAGATGTTCTTGATTTCTTAACCAAAGCTTAATACAGCAAAGCAATGTCTTTAGAGTTATCAATTACCTGCCCATACATGTTAAAAGCTAATAATTGTAGTGAGAGAACCCCTTTTAAAGGGGTTTTCCACTGCATAGGAATATGAAAGGAGCAGCTCCTGGGCCCCCATTAAAATTGCCTCCCCTTCTCCACTGTTTTCTGTTGGGAAAGTTATGTAAAATTGTTAATTTTGAATAAAAACGATTTGAAGAAATATTAATACTCCAGTCCCAGCACTGTCTCTCCAGTTTTCTGATATTCATTACTTCCGAACAGGGACATGCTCCTAATTTACATCCGCTTGGGAGTGACAGCAGATCAACAGAAGACTGGAGCAGAGACCAGAGGAAAGGGAGTATAAGTTAATTTTAATGGAGCGCCTTTTATTGAGGTGAACAATCCCTTTAAGCTGCGTCTTGTGTTCTCCAAAACTCAAGTCAACATGTTCTTACATCACTTCTCCTGAGTTACATCCTGTATTATACTCCAGAGCTGCACTCACTATTCTGCTGGAGCAGTCACTGTGTACATTACTTATGTACTGCTCCTCAGGGAGTCTAGCTCTGAAGGATAATACAGGATGTAACTCGGGATCAGTACAGGATAAGTAATGTATGTACAGTGACTGCATCAGCAGAATAGTGAGTGCAACTCTGGAGGATAAAACAGGATATAACTCAGGGGTCAGTACGATGGAATTTAACGTATTGTATGTACACAGTGACTGCACCAGCAGAATAGTGAGTGCAGCTCTGGAGTATAATAAATCAGTAATGTACATACTCTACAGCTGTGGAGTATCACAAGACTCAGAACACCGTAAGTAACATACACCAATAATGACTGCAGCTCTACTCGCTATTCATCTGGCTGCAAATACAGTAACTTGGGATCAGCCAATATCCCTGTCTGTATTACTAGGTAAAAGCTTCATGCCTTGCTTTGGCTGTTAGATGTTGAAACATGAGGATATGGAGATAGATACATATATATATATATATATATACACACAGATTTTTAATTAGAACACAAGCTTAATGGCCATCTCTTGTCTGCAGGCGCACCACGTGGGCAGAGGAGAAAAAGCTGAACACGGAAACATTCGGCGTCTCCGGCAGATTCCGTCGAGGCCGCAGCTTTCGTGGCGGGTTCAGAGGCGGAAGAGGTGGCGCCACTCCACGAAGAAACCAGACAACGCAGAGGGCTGGCACTGGGCGGGTGTGAAGACTTCTGTTTAAACATGGACAAAATTGGGGTTTGTGTGTCCCTAATTGGACTAGTCTTCCATAACTTGCCCTCCCTCCCCCCTCTCCACCCCTCAAAACCCATTGTAGCAGTTCTGTAACCCTGCACTGGGCAGGAGAAGACCCTGCATTGCTTTCATCCATATAACACTGGTTTGGCTACAGATTGGACTTGGCACAGACATGTGTGTGCGTAGAGGAGACCATAGCAGTGCTTTGTCTTTATAGTGGCATGGTATAGGTGGTTCTTCAGTTGAGGTGAGCAGTTATATTTTGGACCTCAGACAGAAGGAATTTTTTTTTTTGTACTTTTAATGTATAATTTGTTTGGATACCCAGTGCCCTTTTTAGCCAGGGGGTTTTAATGCCTTTGTTTTGTGCTCAGATGAGTGGTCTGCTCACCCTCCCCCTTACATGGGACATCACTTGAGTATTTAACGGTGTACCAAAGCAGGTTCACTTGTAGGTGGCGGGTACAACTTCACCACCTCACTAAATTTTTGTTTTCATCAAAGCACTTGGTTCTGTCACCATGATAGCCGGGTAGGAAGGCTGCGTGTGTGCAAATAGGAACGCTATTACCGTAACACTGACCCAGACTGCTAGCCGACTGCCGTAACTAACCAGGAATGGTCACCCAGCCACCCTCAAAATACTAAACTTCCCGTTCCATAAGGAGATCCAATCTGAGATTGCAGCCGCAGAAATCGACCCTTAAATTTTTCCAAAACACCGCAAATGACCATAAGCTTTTTCCCACAAAGATGCGAATTCAAAAAGGGGAAACTACATTTTTTTTTTCTTTATTGATGCACTTACCTGGTATTGTAAAACTTTCTGCAAATGACCATTTTTAAGTTATGAAAAGTTTAATTTAAGAAAGTGTCTTTATTTTTGTAGAATCCTGGTGCTGATAACCAGTAGCCCATGGGGATGTGACTTAAATTGTAATCTACCAATAAATCGACAACCATTTGACTCTCGCCTTATTTTTTCCGGGTTTTCCCCTTTTTAGTTTGTTTTGCAAAGGGGGGAGGGGGTGGTGACTTGGAAACCCCCCAACTTGTCCTGCCAGCAATCCTTACAAGAGTCTCTATCTATCCTCAGCTAATAGATGGTAATAGGAGAGGAGCAGATACTGAAAAAAGGGTTTATCCGGGGGGAGAAAAGCTGAGTGTCTAACATATCCAAATCTATCACAATCAGCTCCCCACACCAAACCCCCATATATCACGAGCCAGTCCTCTATCATATAACCCTATATGTCAGGGGCGTAACTAGAGAAGCCAGGGCCCCAAAGCAAACTTTTGGATGGGTCCCCACCTCCCTGACCACAAACTTTACCAAAACAGCCTTAGAAAATGTAATAATAAAAAGGGTAAAATCTCACCATACATCCACCTCATACGTTTCCCAAACCCAAACCCACTATACCAAGACCAACTTACAAATGGTTCCTATGAAATGGGGTTGATTCCCCAAACATACACAGTGACTGAATAAACCCCTAAAATTTTACTGTCAGTACAAAAAGCCCAATAATACCGAAAATAAGTGACCAAAAGTGGTATATCTAGTGTACACGGCTTTGCAGACTGTATATTACCTCCATACATGCCAATAGGGGTAGTACCGGGTTTAACAGGTGTTTTGGCAAATATTTACTTAATTTGGGGCCTCACAAGTGACGTCTTGTCTGGGCCCATTCATTTTCTTTTCCCTTTTATTCGGCCAAACCCTCCTGAGATTTTTCCTCCACCACTTACCCCCTGTAAATTTACTCCCAAAATACCTAAACTCCTCACTTTTTTTAATCTTTTCCCCCAATGAGTGCCCCCTTCCCCTCATATACAAACTCCCCACTTATAAGGCCCAAATGGTAAAAATTTAAACCCCTGGTAATTAGGGGCTCCCCCATGGGGTATGTAGGTACAACGGGGCCCCCCCCCGGGCGAGCCTAGGTAGTTTTGGCACCACCAGGCAGTAGCTAGGTAGCTTTGGGGGGATGTAGGGAGGGTTCGGGGCCCCCCCCGGGGGAGTAGCTTTGGGTTTCCCATGAAGGTAGAAAAGGGGGCCCCCCGTAGCTTGGCCCCCCCTTAGGTAAATAGGGCCCTTGTTTGATTAGTGCCCCATTGCAGGCAGAAAAGTCCCCCCCCCCCCCCCCCCCCAAACATTAGGGTCCCTAAGGCATAGATGTTCTCCCCCCCCCCCCCCCCTTCCCCCTTTTGTGCCCCTGTAGGGGTGTTTTTTTTCCTTTTTTTCCCCCCCCCCCCCCCCCCCCCCCCCCCCCCCCCCCCCCCCCCCCCTCTGAGGGCCCTTGTAGGCAAGTTTTCTCCTCCCCCCCAAGCATTAGGGCTCCCTTTAAAAGGCATAGATCTCCTCCCACCCTTTGGGCCCCCCCGTAGGTATGCTCCCCCCCCCCCCCCCCGTAGGTAAAGTTGCCCTCCGTAGCTATTACTTTTCCTGGGCCCCACCCCCTCAGTCTCCTCCCCGCCCCAACCTGCGCTTTTGGCTTGGGGGGAGGACAGGAAGCTTTCCCAAAGGGGCGATAGTCACTTCCGCCCGGCCGCCTGCTGAGCGATGTACGGGGAGGGGGGGGCACCCCTTTTCCCTCTCCGCCGTTCATCTTAATTGTTGGGGCCCCGCACCCCTTTCATACAAAAGAGGGGCCCCTGTGAAGCAAGGGGTCGGGTCTGTCGGGGCAGCCCCCCCACCCCCCCTTTCCCCACAACCGCCCCCCCAGCCTTCCCCCCCATAACTGTTGTGTTTTACTGCCCGGGAGGCCCAGGAGCGGCATCTCCGGGGTGAGAGGTGATTGCACTCCGCCGGGGCCCCCCCAAGCCACCAGGGCCCCAGCAACGCTACCCCTGTAAATTACGCCCCTGCATGCATTAAATTTTACTTTTTTAAAAAAAAAATTTTTAAGGAATGCAAGGGTCTAGCGCTTTTAAAAATAGTAGTAATGGCATGCCCCAATAAAATAAGGTATAATCCCAAAAAAATTTTTTTTTATTAAATTAAGTTATTTAATAAAAAAAAAAATTCTATTTGGGATTAATCCCCTTTTTTTACGCACTGCCATTACTACAGGCATCCCGGGTTACATCCGGTTAGGGCTGTAGTTTGTTAAGTTTAAAATTTTTTAAAAGTTTGGGAAACCAAACTATTGTAATTTGGGTGTAAATTTTAGGCAGGTGTAGGTCCCCTTCATAGGCAGGTAGAGATGGGGCTTATTAAAAAAAAAAAAAAAAAACACCTCGCTCCCTTGCGGCTCTGAGGCTTACCTCTGACCCTGGTCTTCTGGTGCAGGCCAGTGATGTCATCAGGCAGCATGATGACATCACATGCTGCCTGTGCCAGAGACTCCGGAAGGTCGCAGGTCTGCTTGCGGCCTTCCAGAGTTCCATTGCGGAGCAGGGAGCACTTGCTCTCTACTCCGCAATAGAGGCTTCTGCTGTATGTGCTCCGGGAGGAGTCTCATACAGCCGAAGCAATCCTTGCCTGGGCCATAGCAGTGCCTGGACGTGGACTGGAGAGTAAGCTGTAAGTGTTCCCAGGAGTCGCATACAGCTGCGAAGATCACTGACAGCCTCCAGGCACTGCTGTGGCCCAGGTGCTGTCGGCTGTCCCTGGCTTGTGTCATTCCGGTCCCCGTTCATAACTAGGGGACAGATGCAAGCCAGGGACTGCTGGTATTCAAAGCACTAGACCCTAGCTATCTCAAATTTTCTTTTGACACAAGTAAAATTTAATTGCACTTTCTGACATCGAGGACTCTAGGTACAGCATCCAAGATTTGAGAAGTCGGGACCAGCTGCTTACTATATGCCTGAACAAAACTACTGTAAGGTGAGTCTTCCTTATATACTCACCCTAAATTTTTTATGTTGTCTACACTTGGCGTGCCCGTTGGCGTCTTTTTATATTTTACAGTACCAATTTTTCCGTATAACCCTATATATCACAGAGCTCAGCTTCTCTATCGTATAACCCTATATTTCAGAGCTCAGCTCCTCCCCTCTATCATATATCCCTATATATCACAGTGCTCAGCTCCTCTCCTCTATCATATAACCCTATATATCAGAGTGCTCAGCTGGGATGTGCTTCCTTAAAGGGGTGCACCCAAATTTCTTTTTTACACAGCCATATTTTGAACGGGTTGGGTAATTTTGGGGTGTAGCCTAAATCTTATCCATTATACTGAATTTGAGGCGGTTTTCTAGTGCCATCACATTGATCTATATGCACAATTTGCTGGAAGGAATACGGACCTGGGGGTGGAGGAGGGTGTAGTGACCTACTGCCACCTTCTAGCTGCTGGTCATTCTCCAGAGGGCTGTTTACATCATTCTCGGGTCTAGGGGCTAAGTGCACCAATGTCTGCGCATCCCTGGGCATTTAAAGGGGTTGTCTGGTTTTGTGTTTTTTATTTTAGTATACTAGTACTTGAAGTTATGCTGTCCCCACCTTATACTTTGAAACCAGCATTGTGACTCCCTCCATCGTGACTGGCCTTACTCCTAAGATGTCACTACTGCAGCAGTCACATTCCAATTTTCATCATCTCCGTTCAGAAGTAGGTGTTACAAATGGTGATATCAGCTAATAGCGTGTGACCGCTGCATCAGATCTGGCAGGAGCAAAATCCCATAAGGATCAAGACTGGGGGGGAAAAAAGATATCTCTGGAGCATGAAGATGGTGCGATGCTGGGTACGAGAGGAGTTTCACTTTTGAAATTGCAGTAGTATGATTAAGCGTTTTTAAATTATTTTTTTCAATCGGACCACCCCTTTCAGATAGAAGGGGTTACCTAATCTTAGTTTCATAGTTTGTAAGGCCGAAAAAAGACGAGACGTTCAGCCTGTTGTGCTAAGGTATTGATCCAGAGGAAGGCAAAAAACCCTAATGAGGTAGAAGCCAATTGTCCTCATTTTAGGGAAAAATTCCTTCCCGACTCCAATCTGGCAATCGGAAAAATCCCTGGATCAATGACCCCTCTCCAGAGTCCTAGACACAACTTACATCTTGGAATAAGAGGGACTCAACACTTTCCCTTTAAGGAACTGGGAGGTTATCAGAAAATGACCTATTGTTTAACGCTGTTTTGTTAAACTCATTTTTAAGAACTCTTACTTTTTTTTTACTATATCAGTAGTTTTAAAAAAAAAAAACTCAAATACTGCAGTTCTCATTTTGTCCACTAGGCCTAATATTAGGATGACATTGCCTGTTCTGTAGAGAACTTCTCTGCAGTCTCCTCACTATCAGTACAAGCAGGATTACACTGAAAAGTGACACCAAGGTCTATAGATAACACAGGTTCTACCAGTCACAATAGGAGATGTCACAGAGCCTAGAAAACTCTCCTATAGAAGTCAATGGGTCTGCTCTTGTTCACAGGCTCCTATGTCCATGAAGCTGCTGTAAAGCATCTCTCTAAATGCTGTTAAAAGCAGCTCGGGCAAGATGGCCACCCCATAATCCTACACAGACAACAGAAGTGAGAAATCTCCAATCGGAAAATACTGTAAAAACGGCGAAGAAGAAAGATGGAGCATGGTCTGGTTTTAATTAGTTAAAAAAAAAAATGTATATATGTAGGCAATAGATTCCCTTTAAAAGGAACTCATCGGCAGTTTTGCAGTGTCCAGACCATGGGGGCATGAAGCAGCTGCAAGCTACCTGATTGCAGTAAAGTGTCGCTATAAAATGCTGCGCCATGTCAGAGAAGATAGACTTTGAGAGCCGGGGGCAAGCGGAGTCGGTGAATGCTCAGCTTTACTGACCCCTCTTCCTATGTAAACTGGGAAAGACCCCTTTGTTAAAGGGGTTGTCTCACTACAGACATTGACGGAATATTGCTAGGATATGCCCTCAATGTCTGTTAGCTGTGGGTCTCCTCTCATCTCCTAAACGAGCCCTGAAACCTCTCTATTCAGATCAGAGAGATGGTCGGGACTCTCCCATAGACTTGAATAGGAGTTCCGTGTTTAGCCCAGCTGTAATCAGAACTCCCATTCATGTCTATGGCAGGGTCCTGACCACCTCTCCATTCAGAACGGGGAGGCTTTGGGGCTCAATTAGGAGATGGGTGTAGGGGAGGGGGGGGGGGGGGAAAGCTCACGGGCCCCAATGACATTAATTACTCGTGGCACGTATTTGCCGCAAATAATTGACATGTCAATTATCTCCCCACGCGTACAATACGATCATATTGTACGCACGGGGGGGGATGAGGCGTAATCCATAGTTCTGTTTGAGAGCTATGGATTACTGTAATTATGGGGCGCATTTCCCCGCATATTAAGCGCAGTACGCTGCAAAATGCGCTCCAAGATAAGTCGTTTAACCATAGCCTAAGGGTTGTTATGGACAACAAAGACAGTCTTAGGGTGCGTTCACACGGCAGTGGACAAATACCGGTCGGTTTGCCGGCCGGTATTTGTCCTGTTTTGTGGCCCTCCCATTGAGGTGTTCATATTCCGTCCGGAAACCGGATGGAAGAATGAACATGCTCAATGTTGTTTGAGCGGCCCGCGGGCGGAAAACCCGTGCAGTGGGAACTGCTGCACGGGTTTTCCATAGAGCACCATTGTGCTCATTTTCATTTTGCAAAACCGCAAACCGGCTGAAAATCCGGCCGAAAACCCGTGCAGTGGGGACATGCCCTTAGGGTAAGTTCACACAGCTGACTTTGACGCTGTTTTCTGAGCATTTCCGCTCTGAAAACAGCGTTAAAAAGCCTCCATTTTAATTGATTCCTATATAACGCAGCGTTGTAGTTCACACACGACAAGGTTTTTCTGAGCTTCTTTGGACGCTGTTTTGGGCACTGAAAAAGCATCGTGTCGATTTCTGAAGTGTTTTCAACACTGAAAATCCCCATAGGAATCAATGGAGCGCTTCAAAACCTACTCCAAAACACGTTTTCGACATGGTTTTTGCTCTGGCTATTAATTTGCTTTTTGTATATAGGTAGTTGTATTTCTTTATTTTTAGGGTCTCGGGTTCAAGTCCGAGGCCGCCCTTTTTGGGTCGATCGCCCTGGTTTAGTTAGTTTAGTTTTTTGATTTAGGGTTTCCTAGGGTAAGTGTTCATTTTATCTAATTTAGTAAAAGTTAAGTTTTTAACTTTCACATGGTGCGTTTTTTCAATGTATTTCTTTTGCAAAAATTCACAGGATTCTGTGTATTTCGGAAAAAAAACACACCAAAAATGTACCATGTGAACATAGCCTTAGGGAATAATTTGTTCTTTCTGTGACTTCCAATGATTGATCACTCATTTCTAAGGGTAAGTTCACACGACATAATTGCGCTGCAATAAACCGGAAATGCGCCCCGCAATTACACTAATTCCTAGCTCTCATAGAATTACACCAGTCTTCTCTGGCGTACAATACGCGCGTGGATAATAGAGGTGAATGGTGCCCCAGTACTTGCCACAATACGGCGTGTGAACATACCCTAGCACCTTTCTAAACTGTTTATACAGCTCTGCAAAAAAATTAAGAGACCACAGCAAAATTTTCAGTTTCTCTGATTTTTCTCTTCATGTATGTATTTTTGGAGAAAAATGTACATTGTTGTTTTATTATATGAACTACTGAAAACATGTCTCCGAAATGCAAAGCAAAATATGTTGTATTTATTTGCAGTAAATGAGAAATCTTCAAATTAATAAAAAAAAGAAGCAGCAGCAGCGCTGTCAGACTTCGAATAATGCAAAGAAAACAAGCTCATATTTAGTTAGAAACAATAAGACTAATGTTTTAAGTCAGGAAGATTTCAGAAATCAATATTTGGTGGAATAACCATGATTTTTTTCATTCAAATTCCATTTGGCCTATTCCTTGCACTTGTTTTGCCATCCAGCTTGTCCTATTGCAAGAGGATTGTGAAGACCACAGCAGTGTTTTTTATACTTTCATTCATTAGATAAGATTTGGTTCAGGTGATCAACTACAAACAAAAAATAGCTGCTCCTTTAAAATATACCTTTTAATTATACACAATCTAAAATAATACTACAATAATACTTTAACAGATTATATCGGGACACCGAAAATAGAAGAACAGCAAATCTAAACTGTCTCCTGTACTGTACACCCTATGGTACCTGACACAACGGAGAAACCGCCCCGAAAAGGGCGACCCCGTACCCACTCCTACGCTATACCCTATATAGGGTCCCGCCCTTTCTTAATACATTGAAATGGCGGTTCCAACTAATCATAGAGAGAGGGCAAGCAACAATATGTCAACCAAATAGTATAGATATGTAAGAAGCGCCAAATTAGACGCTTACAGCACTATAAGAACAATCTCGGTGGAGAAGATGATAGAGACAAAATTGCCCCCATCCAAGATACTGAAAAAGCACCCAATATAGACTATAAACAAAGTCATAGACTTTAGGGTACAAAAAGAAGTGCTAGTACTTATCTGCACCAATTGACCCAGAATAGTATATTAAATCAATAGGGCGATGAAAACAAAGCATAAAGCCGCTAGAATAACCCAAACGCGTTTCGTCCTATTTCAAGGACTCCTCAGTGGGTCAAACAACACATATCCATCTACAAAACATAAATCAAACAACACAAACAATATAATGATTAGATCATAATCAAAAGAAATAGATCCATTTCATATATATTAGCTGCCCCAACCAATAAAAAAAATAATGATACCTGAATCTCCAGTCTATTCTGTTACAGGGATTCCAGAAAAACTCTGGGTATAGCGTAGGAGTGAGTACGGGGTCGCCCTTTTCGGGGCGGTTTCTCCGTTGTGTCAGGTACCATAGGGTGTACAGTGCAGGAGACAGTTTAGATTTGCCGTTCTTCTATTTTCGGTGTCCCGATATAATCTGTTAAAGTATTATTGTAGTATTTTAGATTGTGTATAATTTAAAGGTATATTTTAAAGGAGTAGCTATTTTTTGTTTGTATTGATATTTCTATTCCTATAGTCCATTTATGCGGGAAGTTTTTTGTTGTTTTGGATATAGATTATTTGTGTAAATGGCAGGGTTTGTTTCCACGAACATAGATCCTAGTGGATGGCTATGTGAAGCACACGATGTCTTTTCGGATAAGGCATTAGCAGCTCCCACCTATTCCCCCACCATTAAGTTAGCGTTTAGGGGCCGTTCACACGGCACAGGACAATCCGGCCGGTTTGCCGGCCGGTATTTGTCACTGTTTTGGGCTGTCCCCACGGCCGCGGGGGGGACGGCTTTTCTCTGCGATGAGCGGAGAACAGCCCTCCCATAGACATGCACATATTCCGTCCGAAAACCAGACGGAAGATGGTGCATGTTCTATGTTTTGCCGCCGGACCACCGGCGATAAAACCGCAGGGCGGGAAAACCCGTGAAAACCCGGCGGGAAAAACCGGGACTGCTTCCCGGGTTTTCCATAGAGCACAATTGTGCTCATTTTCGGCCGGATTTTCAGGCGGTCTGAAAAACCGCAAACCGGCTGAAAAACCGGCCGAAAACCCGTGCAGTGGGGACATGGCCTTAGGGATTTGACACTGTTACATAAGGACTACGCCACCTTCTGGTGGGAAGTTCAGTCTCTAGAGCATTATATACAACAGAGAATTATCCCTAGAGGATTAAGGATCACCCTTGCACCAGCTGAAAGATTAAGATCTGATACAGTATTGGCAAGCTGGGAAAAATAAGCCATTGAGTCTTCTTTACGCTTTATGCAAATACTCCTAGAAGAGGAAAAAAGGAGACTTGAAAAACTCAGGGAGAGTTTGAAAAGTCAATCTGAACTCACTCTAAAGTTCAAGTCGGAGTCCGATTTTGACGCAAGAGAGATTGAATTGTGTAATAAAATCCAGAGACTTCAAAGTTATATTAAGGAGTGTAAACATAATTTATTTTTGAGGGACTTGGCAGATTTTAAGGAAGGGAGGGCGTATTCCTTTCTATCGAAGAACACTAGAAGGGGTTAATCCGATACAGATATATCATCATCGGAGGCTGAATTTTCGGAGTCAGAAAGGAGATATTCCTTTGGAAGTCGGGGGGGGGGGGGGGGTCGAGGAAGGGAAAGGAAAAAAGGGGAGAGGTAATTAAAATAACAAAAAATCATGGAACAGTACCCCTGGTTCATCATCGTCCTCTTCCTATGCCATGCCTTTTTTAGACAGACAGCCCCCACAATACCCACTAAGGAACAAAGAACACTCCCAGAGATAAAATCGAGGGGTGACTTGCAGATCGTTAACATCTCCCAACGTCACATCTCTGACACCAAAAAGCAGGTGTTACGTAGGGGACTCACATTTGTTCCCACGAACAGCTTTAGGGAGTTTGAGTGGGTCAAAGATCTCCATCTTTTTGTCCGCAAGATCAAATGGGCAAGATTTTTTCACAAAAAGGATATGAAAGAGTGTGAGGATTTGGGGATCGAATTGAGTGATCTAAGGGGGGTCAATACAATACAAGACAGACCTTTGGGAGAGGGACCTTTTACTTCTTTGTGTAATAGGAGTAAGAGGGCACCACCCCCTCAACCAACTCGCATTGACCCTTCCCGGAATGTAATTGAGAACTGAGAGATTTTAAGGTACTAATAAATACCGGATAACCTTTTAGAATGAGAGACAGCCCTTGTGATTTGAGAGGGATACCCAATAACAAAAACCCGGCTGACAAGGGGGGGAATTAGTTGTGATGATGTAAACCAATTCCAAAATGTGTTTAGTCCCTCCAAAAAAAGGGTTATGAAGTTTTTGAGGAAAGACCCTCCCACCCCTTTTGGTACCTTAAGGGGATGATGGATGAGGCCGGGGCAGTCGTATAATCAAAAAAACGGAATAGCTTTTCTTTTACCCGAGTTCCCTAGAAGAGCTACGTTCTATGGGTACCTAAAGTTCATAAGGTTTAACCCCCTAAAGGGTAGGCCCATAGTATTGGGGTAAAAAGTTTGCCCCAAAATTTAGGTAAATTCCCGTGGACAGCAATTGGGAAAATTTAAAACTTCGTTACTTTTATATCAGAGACCAAATTGATTTACCCCTTAAATTGGGGGGGTGTAACAGTTTTATGAAGGTACCCTGTTGTGCGTATAGGTTAAAGCTTTATATTTCTATACCGCACAAAAAGGGGGTTTGGAAGCGTGAAATTATTTTCTCGCCTCGGGGGACCCTTTTAAAAAACAAAAAAATTCTTTCTGTCACTTTTAAAGTTTTATTGGAAAATAACTTTTTTTGTTTTTGATGGGGATTACACCAGTCGGGGAAAAGGCGATGGGGAGCCCGTGGCTCCCACATACGCAAATTTGCTCCTTTGGGCTGGTGGGGGGGAACCCCCGTTTCTTCAATGAAAAAAGAGGAAATTTGTGGACGACATGTCTTAGTGGGCGAGTTATTTGACAAAATTTTTATACTCTAAAGGGGATATGTCCTTTTACAAAATTTGTGGATGTTAAAGTTAACCCCAATTGGATTAAGTTTTTACATTAAATGTAAGAATAAAAACCCCGTTTTTGTTCACAATCTCAAAAATGCTGACTACACACTAAGTCTGGGGTTTTTAAAAAAGGATATGCCCCAAACAGCCCCCTCAGAGGGGGATGTTGCCACCCGGCCCCACTTGTGAGGGGAATCCCTAGGGGGCATATCTGCAAAGGAGGAACTGCTCTGATATTTACCTTTAAAGAGTCAAGCTAAAGTCTAAAGGGAAAAAGGGTTTTTCGCTAGAGGATATCCCCCAAACCTCTTAAAAGAGGAACAAAAGGCGATACAGGAGGATGGGTGGTCTATGATTCCCAAGGCAAAGCAGGCAAGTCATGTTGAATTGAAGAAAATTTTGGTTTTATTGGGGAAAAAAACCCCCAGGCAGACAAAGATTTATGATTTCAAAGAAATATGGGAAAACTCCTACAAGATATTTCTTAAGGAAAAATTGCTGCTACCCCCCCTCTATTTTCTTACCTAAAGGGGGGGGGCCAGGGGCCCGACTGGTGAAAAAGAATTTTGGGCCCCCCAGAGGGAAACCTGGCAGGCGACAAAACCCAAATGGTTGCTTTTTTTGTGGATGTTAATTCTGTCAATTGTCCGAATGCAAAACTTTGGTAACATGAAGTTCCCTTTAAATACACATTAAAGGATTCATTAATTGCCCCTTTGTTGGTGTTAACACTGGCCCCTTGCCCCTGGGGTTAAAATTAGTTGGGAAAAAAAACGTAGAGAAGGAGGAGAAGAAAATTTGGGGGGCACATTGGGAAAACAAAAAAAACAAATGAAACACCAATTGCGAGACACGGAATGGGAAAAGATGGTGGTTGGGACTGACGTAAAGCAATTTAGAGGGAAATTTTTTTTTTTTTTTTTTTTTTAACCCCCTTTGAGAGTGGTGATTGGGAAGCTCATTTTACAGGTGAGAACCCGTTGATTTATGACTTAATTGTGTGTACCCAAAAGGGTTTTAAAAAGAATCATTGTCCCTTTATGTGCTTTTGTGCATCCTCTTGGATATTCTTGTTTGCTAACCCTCATTTTTAAACACAGATTCCCCAATTTGTGATACATTATTTTGCCAGACTCTATTTTATTAGGGTATATATCTTATTGGGTGTACCCCTCTTTATTTGATCGGTGGGAAGCTATATGTTCGTTGCAATTTTTAGTCTCATATTTTTTTTGCTGGTTTGGGAAAATTTAGGGGGACAGTGGGGGTCGTACTGGTGTCCGATGTGTGAGTCTGCCGTTTTGTGCTATGTGCCATTGGCTGTGGGTCCGTGGCTCACTAAAATTGCTGGGGGACAGCCGCTCTGGCTAATTGGGGCGGCGTGTTTTCGAAGCCGGGTTCCCTTGTTTGATTTCCCCTTGCGTGCGCGCAGGCGAGACTAATCTATTGGCCACGACTTTGCGAGGCCCGCGGTGGGTATTTTGATGGGCCCGCAAACAAAGTTTTCCCGGGATTTTTCGTAACATGCCGAAGGAGTCGGAGCTAGCGCATGGCGGAGGGGTTTTGAAGTCCGCGCTGCCGGGGAAATTGCCCGGACATGCGCAGTACACTTTTCCCAAACGCCGAGTTTTTGGATTTGTAATATAAGTGAGTAACCTCCTATTTGATATAATGAATAGGGGGCGTTTTTCTCCTCCTGTTGTTGGGGGGAGTGCTGGGGATTTTATTTCCCCCTGTTTATTATTAAAAGTGGGACGCGATTTCTCACACCACATGTGAAATTCCCACCTTGGAGAGACACCCAACTCCGGGTGACAAAGAGAGTTTTTCCCCGGAAACCCTGTAACGAAAAACTGGAGATTAGGTATTATTTTTTTTTTTTTTGTTTTTTTATTGGTTGGGGGGAGCTAAAATAGAAATGGATCTATTTTTTTTTTGATCTTGATCTAAAATTTTTATTGTTTGTTGTTTGATTTTGTTTTGTGATGGAAATGTGTTGTTTGACCTACAGGAGTCCCTTTAAATAGGCAAAACGGTTTGGGTTATTCCGGCTTTTTTGCTTGGTTTTCATGCCCATTGATTAATTTACTATCTGGGTCAAAGGTGCAGATAAGTACAGACTCTTTTTTTCCCTAAAGTCTATACTTTTTTATATCTATATTGGGTGCTTTTTCAGTATTTGGGTGGGGGAATTTTGTCTTTTCATCTTCTCCACCGAGATTGTTCTTAAGTGCTGTAAGCGTTTTAATTTGGCGTTCTTACATATTATACTATTTGGTTGACATTTGTTGCTTGCCCCTTTTTATGATTATTGAACCGCCTTTCAAAGAAAAAAAAAAAAGGGGGGGGGGGGGGCCCTATAAGGGTTTAAAAGGAGGAGTGGGTACGGGGGGCCCTTTTGGGGGGGGTTTTTTTCCCCTTGTGTCGGTACCATGGGGGGTACAGTCAGGAGCAGTTTAGATTTTCTGTTTTCTATTTTCGGGTCCCGATATAATCTGTTAAAGTATTATTGTTTATTATTTTAGATTGTGTATAATTTTAAAAAATTTATTTTAAAAGGGTAGCTATTTTTTGTTTGTATTGTTTTTTTTTCCTAAACCTTTTAGGGGAAGTTTTTTTTGTTCAGGTGATCACCTAATGGGAAAAACATTAAAAGTACCCATCACCCCCACAAAAACCTAGAATTGATAGTAGATGAAATTATAAGACTTTTCTCAAATACATGTCATTAGCAATCCAGAGGATTTACCTCAGTTTTACAAGGGAACAGGTTTTACTTTCACTTTGTAACTAAGGAGATTCTTTACAGTCTGTTGGGAGATACCAACAGTGCAGGGGGATGCTGAGTCTCTCACTACACACAGTACAGCAGGCACAGCACACTAAGGCTATGTCTACACTGTAGTGGACAAAAAAACAACCTGAAAGCCAAATACTAAAAACTGAGTTTTCTGTCCCCTGCCTGTCAAAAGCAGCTGAAAAAACGGCAGTTTATTGCTGCGATTTGCATTTTTTGCCGCGTTTTTTGCTTGTCTTCTGGATTTCAATGTACATTATTGCATTTATATGTCATCTTGTAGTCATTTTATGGATTTTGGCACTAATAGAGTTATCTCGCTTTTTTCACTAAAATACGTTTTTTTTTTTTTACATATTTTGGCGCTATTAAATTTATTTACTTTTGGTTCTAAAAATAAGTTTTTATGGTTGTTGTGGGTTTTTCGGATTTTTTGGGGTAATAAATTTATCTCCAAAATCGTAAAAAAAAAGGTTTTTTTTCGTCAAAACGGATAACTTTAAAAGCACCAAAACGTTAAAAAAAGGTATTTTTGTTTTTCCCAAAACCCCTAAATAAAACCCTTTTTTTTAAACAAAATACATAAAAAAAAATTTTTTTTTTTTTAAAAAAAAATTTTATTTTTGGTCAACAAAAAAAACAAGATACCATAGAAAAACGGCATAGCAACCAATACAACCTTATTCGTCAAACACCCAAATACGCTTTTTCTTAATTTTTTTTTACAATTGATTGTTATCCACTTTGTTATGACAAATGTTTTTAGGTTGATTGTGGGTTTTAACGGATCATATCAAAATGTAAGAGTCTTTTTAGCTAAAAGCGGATCTTGACCAAAATCCGTTATAAAAAGGTATTTTGTTAAATACTCTAAAAAAAAAAAAAAAAAAAAACATTTTTAGCGACAAAAGCAAGATAACATCAGAAGACCCAAAATCCATAAAAAAAGTATATTAGCGCCAACACCCGTTAAACGTATTTTTAGCTAAGAAATACGTAAAAAACCTTATTTTTAGCAACAAAAGGAAGATAACTTTAGAAGAGCTAAAATCCGTGAAAAAACTTATTTTTAGCGTCAGAAGCGAGATAAGTATTTTAGCGCCAAAATCCGTTAAAAAAAAAGGATTCTGGCGCCAAAATCCGAATAAAAACGTATTTTTAGTGTTTTAAGCGATATAATTTTATTAGCGCCAAAATATGTTAAGAAAAGGATTTTAGTGCCAAAATCTGTAAAAAAAAAAACAAACGTACTTTTAGCTAAAAAAATCTGAATTCCGCAAAAAATCGTTAGCGACCAAAGCATGATCATTTTATTACAAAGGGTACAAACAAGGACACATCGGACACTTGTATGCAAATTTGATAAGGTATAACCTTTATTAACATCCACTATAGGTGGGACTTGGGTCTCCTGGGTGGGTTTAAATTGAAAAATCGCGGCAGAAAACGTCCAGTGCTTTCCATAGACTCCTGTAATAAATTTTCTGGCGTTTTTTAGAGCATGTTGCAAAAGACGACCTGTAAAAAAAAGAACAGAAAAAAGAAGCTCAGTGGAAACAGCGGCAGGTTTTTACATTAGAGTCTATGGGAGATGATTACAGTCGTTTTTTTACTGTGTAGTGGAGACAGAGCCTTAGGAAACAGTGTGACAGAGGTTATCTGTTGCTTCAGCCTCCACCACCATAGCACACAGGCATCTATATTACACTGCTGCTGGTGTGCACCTGATGTAGACTTACAGGCTCCCCCCTGCACTGTGGACTCTCCCAGCTCAGGAACTTACAACTGTCATCCATCAAGCTGTCATGTGCCCACTTTCGACTTCAGAGCTGTCTTAAAGGGCCAGCGCTTTTTTAAAAACTGAATTACAGGTGAAATGCTTTGGCTTTCCTAATGCAGCTTATTTGAGAAAGTGTTTGTATTTTAGTCTCCTGTTACTTCAGGAGGTTTGTCTGAAGGTGATAGGTACTCTTTAAGGCTATGTTCACACGGTGTAACTGCCGGGAGGTATTTCGCCCGCACTAACGCCGTGTGCTCAGGAGCAGGGGCGTGTGGGCTGGCAGCTCGCCGGCCCCATAGACATTCATTATTCACGGTGCGTATACGCCGTGAATAATCTACATGTCACTTCTCTCCCCGCTCGGCGTATTGTACGAGCAGGGAGAGGAGCCATAATCCATAGTTCTCTATGAGAACTGTGGATTACCGTAATGACTGGGACGTATCTCGCCCCGTATTTAGCGCAGTACTATGTGAAATATGTCCCAGTTTAAGCCGTGTGAACATAGCCTAAGGTTTCTTTCACGCGGTGCGTTTTTGATGCGTTTTTTCAATGCTTTTTTTGTGCAGGAAGGCACAGCATTTAATGCTGTACATTGCTGCACAAAAATCGCGGCAAACATCACTGTAAATTCGCGGTAAAATTGCTGTAATTACCCCGATTTTTGCCGTGATATTTGTGCAGCAATGTACAGCATTAAATGCTGTGCCTTCCTGCACAAAAAACGCATTGAAAAACGCACCAAAAAACACCCTAAGTAGAATGAGGAGGACTTTGGTTGGAATTCAACTGACACTGGAATGGAATGGCCGTCAGGCATGTAGAGATGCAGATTTTTAGAAAACTGTGCAGTGGTCTCTTATTTTTTTCCAGAGCTGTAGAACTGAAAATATCTGGCTGGTAATAAAGGCAGTTTAATTGCAGCTCAATATTGCAAGTGAAAGAATGCATCAGAATCGTATCATGTGAATGCACAAAAGTTGCAAAATCCGCAGCAGTTTGCAGTAGCAGCCATATGCCTAGGATTTCATACACCCACACGGTGGAAATTGACCTGACGTGCTGATTTTTCAGCATGTCAATTTCTATTGTAGTTTGGGCCTGCATTTCTTCAGCAGGGACAGGGAAGATGGTTAAAATTGATGGGAATATGGATGGAGCCAAATACAGGACCATTCTGGAAGAAAAACCTGTTGGAGTCTGAAAAAGACCAGAGACTGGGACAGAGATTTATCTTCCAACAAGACAATGATCCCAAACATAAAGCAAAATCCACAATGGAAGGTTCCCAAATAACCGTCTCCAGGTGTTAGAATGGCCGAGTCACAGCCCAGACCCATCGAGAAACTGTGGAAAGAGCTGAAAACTGCTGTTCACAAACGCTCTCCATCCAACCTCACTGAGCTCCAGCTGTTCACAAACGCTCTCCATCCAACCTCACTGAGCTCCAGCTGCTCACAAACGCTCTCCATCCAACCTCACTGGGCTCCAGCTGCTCACAAACACTCTCCATCCAACCTCACTGAGCTCCAGCTGTTCACAAAATGCTCCTCATCCAACCTCACTGAGCTCCAGCTGCTCACAAACGCTCTCCATCCAACCTCACTGAGCTCCAGCTGTTCACAAACCTCTCCATCAACCTCACCGACCTCCATCTGCTCACAAACCCTCTCCATTCAACCTCACTGAGCTCCAGCTGTTAACAAATGCTCTCCATCCAACCTCACTGAGCTCCAGCTGCTCACAAACACTCTCCATCTAACCTCACTGGGCTCCAGCTGTTCACAACGCTCGCCATCCAACCTCACTGAGCACCAGCTGCTCACAAATCATCTCCATTCAACCTCACTGAGTCCAGCTGTTCACAAACACTCCCATCCAACCTCACTTGGTTCAGCTGTCACAAACGCTCTCCATCCAACCTCACTGAGCTCTAGCTGTTCACAAACGCTCTCCATCCAACCTCACTGAGCTCAGCTGTTCACAAAACGCTCTCCATCCAACCTCACTGAGCTCTAGCTGCTCACAAACACTCTCCATCCAACCTCACTGAGCTCTAGCTGCTCACAAACACTCTCCATCCAACCTCACTGAGCTCTAGCTGCTCACAAACACTCTCCATCCAACCTCACTGGCTCCAGCTGTTCACAAAACGCTCTCCATCCAACCTCACTGAGCTCTAGCTGCTCACAAACACTCTCCATCCAACCTCACTGAGCTCTAGCTGCTCACAAACACTCTCCATCCAACCTCACTGGGCTCCAGCTGTTCACAAACGCTCTCCATCCAACCTCACTGAGCTCCAGCTGCTCACAAACGCTCTCCATCCAACCTCACTGAGCTCAGCTGTTCACAAACGCTCTCCATCCAACCTCACTGAGCTCCAGCTGCTCACAAAACGCTACTCCATCCAACCTCACTGAGCCAGCTGTCTCACAAACCACTCTTCATCCAACCTCACTGAGCTCCAGCTGCTCACAAACGCTCTCCCATCCAACCTCACCGAGCTCCAGCTGTTCAACAAACGCTCTCCATCCAACCTCACTGAGCTCCAGCTGCTCACAAACGCTCTCCATCCAACCTCACTGAGCTCCAGCTGCTCACAAACGCTCTCCATCCAACCTCACTGAGCTCCAGCTGCTCACAAACGCTCTCCATCCAACCTCACCGAGCTCCAGCTGCTCACAAACGCTCTCCATCCAACCTCACTGAGCCCCAGCTGGCGCTCAAAATTTCAGCTCTCCATGTCACAACTAAACCATGTGCTCCAGCTGTTAAACAAAAGTTCCATCCAACCTCACTGACCCAGCTGTTCACAAACCTCCCCAAATCCAACCTCACTGAGCTCCAGCTGTGCGCCAGGGAAGAAGGGGCAAGAATTTCAGTCTCTCCATGTGCAAAACTGATAGAGACAAACCCCAAGCGACTTGCAGCTGTAATCGCAGCAAAAGGTACAAAGTATTAACTTAAGGAGCCAAATAATTTTGCACGCCCCACTTTTCAGTTTTTTATTTTTTACAAAAGTTTAAAATATCCCAAAAATTTCGTTCCACTTCACAATTGTGTCCCACTTGTTGTTGATTCTTCACAAAAATTTTTAATTTTATATCTTTATGTTTGAAGCCTGAAATGTGGCAATAGGTTGAAAAGTTCAAGGGGGCCGAATACTTTCGCAAGGCACTGTATTTATTTTTTTAGTTAATTAATCTTATTATCACCTAAATAGTGTTTGACTTTGTTGAACTTGTATATATTTTATATAGTGTGCTTTCAATTATGTACAGTACTTTTACCATGTTGGAACATCATCCCTTACTGCTACACTGGGTAGGTGGCTAAAGAAGTGCTGGTCTGCTGACTAGCGCACATGCCCAATAGTTAATTATCTACTGGCGAATGTATATTTTTGTGTGGGGACTTCTGTAAGCATGTAATAGGCAGTGTTTACTACAGGGTAGAAATGTAAATAAATATATATGCTTGTATAGCAATGCTACCATAGGGTTAAGTTAGGGAGTAGTTATGCTTAAACATGAGGGTAGTTGGAATCAGCTGCACTACAGTGGGACATGGTGCTGCTGGGTTAAATTACACAGGGGAAGGGCCAAATTACACAGTTAAATAGGAAACCTTGCAGCTCTGCACTCAGGGCCAAATGACACAGTTAAATAGGAAACCTTGCAGCTCTGCACTCAGTTCCAGTTTAGCTCAGTTCTGAGTGTGTACATAGTTGTTTGCAGCATAAAAAGGGAACCCTATCTTTCAGCCGGCAATAGACGGGGTAGGCTGGACAGAGGAGAACATCTGAAATGCCAACTAGAGAAAGAACTGAGGAGCAAGGGGCACAGAGAGAACAGAGAATGTGACAGTACAAACACAGAGGAGTAAGGGTATGTTTACACGGTGTATTGCTGCACGAACAGTACGCGCTGCAATACACCGTGATCAGCTCGTACTCCCGAGGCATGGTGGGGACCGGAAGCCCGCCGGTGCCATAGACATGCATAATTGACATATCACTTATCTCCCCATGCGTACAATACGATCGAATTGTACGCGCCGGGGGGACTAGGCGTAAATCATAGCTCTCTATGAGAACTATGGATTACCGTAATTGCGGCGCACATTTTGCTGCGTATAAAGTGCAATACGCTGCGAAATGTGCGCCGTAATAAGCCATGTGAACATACCCTAAGAGAGAAAAACAATGAAGAAATACCGGTGTAAAGTTTGGGGGGACTGCCGGAAGAGTAAGGGACCGCAGTGAGTGTTCGGAGTCGTCCGGCACCACCACCTTGCACAGCTGGACTGGGTCGGATAAGAAGAAAGTTGTCAGGAGTGTTGCTTAAAGAAAGGCATGTGTGAGATGTGCTACAGTAACAAGTGGCTTGCCTATATAATCTGTAACATTCACAAGTATCAGTGCTGAGTAAACCCTGAAGGTGACCCTGGAGCTGCAGTTATCGCCGGAGCACCACACCACCGCCACTCCTACACTCATCATCCACCCACACCCCTACTTTGTGATATATAGGGTTATATGATAGAGGAGAGGAGGTGAGCTCTGTGATATATAGGGTTATATGATAGAGGAGAGGAGCTGAGCTCTGTGATATATAGGGTTATATGATAGAGGGAGAGGAGATGAGCTCTGTGATATATAGGGTTATATGATAGAGGAGAGGAGCTGAGCTCTGTGATATATAGGGTTATATGATAGAGGATAGGAGCTGAGCTCTGTGATATATAGGGTTATATGATAGAGATAATCTGAGCTCTGTGATAAAAATTGTTAAATGATAGAGGAGAGGAGATGAGCTCTGTGATATATAGGGTTATATGTTAGAGGGAGAGATGCTGAGCTCTGTGATATATAGGGTTATATGATAGAGGAGAGGAGATGAGCTCTGTGATATATAGGGTTATATGATAGAGGAGAGGAGCTGAGCTCTGTGATATATAGGGTTATATGATAGAGGAGAGAAGCTGAGCTCTGTGATATATAGGGTTATATGATAGAGGGGGAGAAGCTGAGCTCTGTGATATATAGGGTTATATGATAGAGGGAGAGGAGATGAGCTCTGTGGTATATAGGGTTATATAGTTCAAGAAACTTGTGCACTTCTTATTAACCTCGTAGAAAAAAAAAGAAGGGTAGGGGAGACAAAAAGGCGCACTCCAATCGTGTAGTACGTTAACCAGTAACTATATTTTATCCTAGGTGAATATTTTGCTCACCTGTATGAGTTGTACTTAATGGTACAACTCATTAGAAGGCTTGAATCCTCGTTGCAGCTGCTGTTTGATCCAATTACGCACTCTTCTTCCGCACAAAGAAAGTGATCGAGGAAAACATATATATCTATCCACAAGGATAAACCTTGTATAGGATCCTTACAGCGCTTGTAGGTCCAATATTGTCCCTCTGATTTCGGGACGCAATAAAAAATTGCCTTGATTTCCAAAACTAATTTTATTTTAAAAGTAACTTTAAAACATACACAAATAACCTCTCTGCTTCAACGCGTTTCGCACGACTCTATCGTGCTTCATCAGGAATAATGCATTCACTAATATCTCCACCTTTTATACACCCCTCTGATTAAAAAACAGTATGCAAAATAGTTAATATAAATACACGCCACTCACCAAAATATCCATTTAGTTACTCTCCAGCTTCGGAAGTTGTCATACTCTTAACATCACTTCCGCCCTTACTGTTCTGACAGGACACCACCGCGCATTGCGCGTGCTCTATGCCCACAAACCTCCGTATCAACAAAGAACATCATTTCGCTTATTACAGGACTATTATCACTGAACACAATATTCAATACATTTAGTTTATAATCTCCTGCACTTCATTTAAGACGAACGGACTTAGAGTGTTCAGCTTAAAAATCCAAAAGGTCTCCTTATTAGTTAGTACCTGTAATCTATTTGGTGTTGTCTCGTAAACAAAATGAATAGGTTGTACTGTAATTTGATAGTTGCCATCCCCATGCATATCTTAAATGAGGATAGGCAAACTATATAGTTTAATTTTTCTTATAATATTAAACCTGTGATTGTTCATCCTCTGTGAGAGTTTCGTGGTGGTTCTACCTATGTATTGTTTTCCACAATCACAGGTTATTAAGTAAATTACAAAACTTGAATTACATGATAATTTATGTTTGATCTTGAAACTCTCCCCTGTGGTTGTGGAGCTAAATGTATCTCCTTCTTTCAGCATGCCGCAACACTTACATAGGGGAAATTTACAAGAAAACACCACTTTTTGTTCAACCTCCAATTTTTCTTGTCGTTTGAAATCTTCCAACTGTTTGTGTCTTGAGGGGGCTAAGCTGTTTTTCAGGGTGGCCGCTCTACGGTAAATCATCTCAGGATATTTCGTTAAATGGGGTTTTAAAACGGGATCAGACATCAGAATATTCCAGTGTTTTGCTAAAATATTCTGTATCTCCTTGAATTGTGAGGAAAAGGTGGTAATAAAACAAGTATTGGTTTGCATCTCATTTTTTCTTTTCTCTTTCGGCACAATACATTCTTCCTGTGTCATATTCGATGCTTTTTCATTTGCTTCCTGCACTAACTTAATTGGATAACCTTTTTGTACAAAACGGTCCACTAGAGTTTTTGCTTGATCCCTATATACTATATTGGAAGTACAGTTCTTTCGCACTCTACGGAACTGCCCAAAAGGTACATTGCAGAACCATTTCCCAAAATGGTTGCTATTAAAGTGCACATAATTGTTAGAATCTACCAATTTAAAAAAAGTTTTAGATAATATTTTTCCTCCTTCTATATATAAATACAAGTCTAAAAACTGTATTTCCTTATTATCAATACTCATGCTAAAAGAGATGCCCCATGAATTGGAGTTTAAATAGCTTAAAAATTCATTTGCATCTTCCACTGATCCCTGCCAAATAAAAATCAAATCATCGATAAAACGTTTAAAATACACAATATTGGATCTAAATTTATTGGATTCTGGATAAATATATGTCTCCTCAAATGAACCCATAAACAGGTTGGCCAGCGATGGGGCAACTCTGGTCCCCATCGCTGTACCAACTTGCTGATGGTAATGTTTCTCACCATATGTAAAAAAAAAAATTTTTTAAATAATTCTCAAACCCTCTAATAAAAATTCTTTTTTAGGAGCGGTCATATTATCATCAGCTGTTAGATAGGTGTCCACTGCTTTAATCCCCAGGGAATGTTCGATATTTGAATATAGGGATGTTATGTCCATTGTAATAAAATGATATGTTTCATTCCATTCAGTTCCTATTATTTCCCTAATCACCTGGTCTGAGTCTTTTAAATGGCTCTTTAAGCCCTTAACATATGGCTGCAGATATCATATAACCCTATATATCACAGCTTCTCTCCTCTATCATATAACCCTATATATCACAGAGCTCAGCTCTTCTCCTCTATCATATAACCCTATATATCAGAGCTCAGCTTCTCTTCTCTATCATATAACCCTATGTATCACAGAGCTCATCTTCTCTCCATCATATAACCCTATATATCACAGAGCTCAGCTCCTCTCCTCTATCATATAACCCTATATATCACAGAGCTCAGCTTCTCTCCTCTATCATATAACCCTATATATCACAGAGCTCAGCTTCTCTCCTCTATCATATAACCCTATATATCAAAGAGCTCAGCTTCTTCTCTCCTCTATCATATAACCCTATATATCAGAGCTCAACTCCTCTCCTCTATCATATAACCCTATATATCACAGAGCTCAGCTGCCCTCTATCATATAACCCTATATATCACATAGCTCAGCTCCTCTCCTCTATCATATAACCCTATATATCACAGAGCTCAGCTCCTCTCCTCTATCATATAACCCTATATATCAGAGCTCAGCTTCTCTCCTCTATCATATAACCCTATATATCAGAGCTCAGCTTCTCTCCTCTATCATATAACCCTATATATCACAGAGCTCAGTTCCTCTCCTCTATCATATAACCCTATATATCACAGAGCTCAGCTTCTCTCCTCTATCATATAACCCTATATATCAGAGCTCAGCTTCTCTCCTCTATCATATAACCCTATATATCAGAGCTCAGCTTCTCTCCTCTATCATATAACCCTATATATCACAGAGCTCAGCTCCTCTCCTCTATCATATAACCCTATATATCACAGATCTCCATTTCTCTCCCTATACCAGATCCTGCTATCAAATAGGGCAGCATAAACCACCTGACAGATTCCCTTTAAACACTATTTAGGCCATTCACTGACAGCAATCATACATTTTACAAATAGTGAGTAATTGAAACAAACTATATTTTAAAGTAGGACTGTTCCAGTTACGCTGACTGTTGTACTTGGATAAAATTGGAAAATCCCTTTGATAACGATCGCGTAGGTAAGATAAAGTATCAAGATGGCCGGAGGAATCTGCTCTTCTATGACTATTCTACAGTCTTATTACTCCAGCTATAGATATGATATAACCAGGTGTCAAACTTAAAGAGTACCTATCACCCTCAGAGAAACCTCACGAAGAAACAGAAGACTAAAATACAAACACTTTTTCATAATATGCTTCTTTGGGAAAATAAAAGCATTTCTCCTGTAATTCAGTCTTTAAAAAAAGCACTGGCCCTTCAAGATAGCTCTGATGTGACCAGAAAAGGCGGCAACCACCACATACTCCCTCCTCTCAAGATCAACCGACTTTCAATATCAATCTGCGCTCCAAAAACAAGGGACTTGCGACCCAATGGAAGGAGGCACCCGTTTCTCCACAGCCGTCTGTCATGGCGACCCAACCGGAGGAGGCCACACCAACAGATCAATGCCCATCGCCCTCTAGCCCAACGAGACCGTCCACCCTGGACCCGCAGCAAGTGGCTTCTATAGCGCAAGCAGTCTCCAGTTTAATAATGCCTCTTATTGACAAAAGACTGGACTTATTCCAAGCCTCCGTAAACTCGGCATTAGCTCAAATAACTAACAACGCTCAAAGAATCAACGAACTCGAGACAAGGACTGCAGCTTGTGAATCTGACCAACTACAGCGCCAACAAAATACCACACACCAGGAACACCAACTGCGTTCCTTGCAAGAGAAAATAGATGAATTAGAAAATAGGAGCCGTAGAAGCATTCTCCGTTTCATTGGAATCCCTGAAGCCTTTAAAGGGGAAAGCCTGGAGCAATTCGTTTCTAAAGATATTCCGACAGCCCTGGGTCTAACACTGTCACATGATCTACCAATTACCGAAAGAGTCTGGGAGCCACACCCACGGGCAATAACCCACGCCTCCGCCCAACCATCGCCAAGTTCTTACATTTTGTGGTGAAGGAGCAAATCTTACGGGCATACCATCAAAAGCAATCACTTGAGGTCAGGGGACACAAGATCCTCATATTTCAAGACTTCTCCGCAACGGTCACAGCAAAAAGGAGATTGTTTTCACCGATCTGCAAACACCTCTTGGAGAACCAAATTAGGTTTCAATTGCTGTACCCGGCCAAGTTAAAGGTGACGGTGGATGGCCGAACAACGTATTTCACTGATCCGGCCCAGGCGGAGGCACGCTTTCTCCGGGATCAACAAGCACAGGATGGATGACTGATCAGGCCTATAAAGTTGACAGGAATCGCTAAAATATGCACCTATATTTTGTAACTACTTCAGCGTTACATTGTTCAAAAAGTTAGATGATTAACCTTTTTTTTCAGGTTACAAGAATTGGACAAATGTTATTGTATTTTTCACTCCCCTCCCTTTTGTTTCAGTATGTCTCCCTCCCCCCTTGTCCTGGGGACGTGTGGTCCGCCTCACCTCACTCCATCACCAAAGTGGCCTGCTCGCTGGGACAGGCTGCCTGGATCCTTGAGGAAAACTCCACTCTGCAGAAGAACACCGAGAAGCGGGGTAGGATGACTGATTCACACACTACAAACACCACCAATGCCGCCACGACTACCACTCTAGATTCAATACACTTAGTCACATGGAATGTCGCAGGCCTAAACGACCCCATAAAACGTAAAAGAGTGTCCACACAATTGAAAAGACTCCACCCAGACATCACGTTTTTACAGGAGACCCATTGGCGGGAGGGAGAGGGGAACTCCTTGCGAACCCCTTGGATAGCACAGTGCATCACGGCAAACAACACCACCAAAACGAGAGGAGTTGCCATTATATTCAGCACCTCTCTAAAATACCAAATACTTGAGGAAAGCGCTGACCCTGAGGGCAGGTTTTTGTATTTGTGTGTCCAACTCCTCTAGATTTAATCTCTTGAATATATATGCACCAAATGCCGCCAACACGGGATTCTTCTCTAAACTCCTTCAATTCCTAGTGAATAGGGACTCTTCCAATCTCATCATGGGGGGAGATTTCAATGCTGTGCTCTCCCCGGGCCTGGACAGGTCATTGTCCTCTGCTCATGACACCCGCACATCCCAAACTATCCTTCATCTTATGCAACACCTGAATATGTGTGACCCTTGGAGGATTCAACACACATCAGAGAAGGATTTTACTTACCTTTCCTCAGTCCACCGTACCAGCTCACGCATAGATTATTTCCTCATTTCTTACTCACTGATGTCTCAGACGAAAATCTCAGGAATCGAGGAAATTATGATATCTGATCACGCACCAGTCTACCTGCGCCTTGCATTAGCATCCCCAGAGTCTATCAGTAGAACATGGAGATTTCCTTCTTACCTACCTCAGTCTGACGACTTCCGCACATACCTTACAACACACTGGGCCAATTTTCTAGACGACCACAGCATGTCCCAAGTGAGCACACCCTTGCTGTGGCAAACCTCGAAAGCGGTTATGAGGGGACACATTATTGCCTATGTCGCGCTGCAGCGTAAGCGCCACAAACTAACATACACCACACTTCATAGGGATCAACTGGTCGCCCACCAACAATTCTTGGCCTCTCCAGATGAGGCACACCGCCAGATTTACTTGGAGGCTAAGAGGCTCCTGGACGCCCATACCCTAGCTCATGCCAAAGGGCAATCAGAACTCACGAGGAACCACTTCTTTAGATGGGGGGGAAGGTCAGGAAAACTATTGGCCCGCTTGACTAAACCTCATACCACCAAAAAATTCATACTTAAGATTCGACACCCCACCACAGGCCAAATGTTGACAAATAACAGAGACATACTGGAAGCCTTTGCCCACTTCTATGAGGAATTGTACAAAGAACGCCCATATCATTCCCCAGCAACATGGGATCTCTTGGGCGTGATACAACTCCCCGGGCTATCTCTTGACCAACAAGAACAATTGGCAGCACCCATTTCCCCCCCAAGAGGTGAAAAGGGCTATCTCCAATCAAAAAAGTAATAAATCGCTGGGTCCGGATGGATTCACCGGGGAGTATTACAAACTTCTTAAGACTGATATAGTCCCACCTCTAACATTGCTCTTTAATGCTATCTATCAAGACTATGTCGCTGTCACGAACTTTCAGGAGGCCCGGACAATAGTGCTGCCCAAACCAGGGAGGGATCCAGCGGAGATTAACTCTTACTGCCCCATCTCGTTGTTAAACACTGACTACTAAATTTTAGCCTCCATCCTGGCAACGAGACTTCAGGTTCACTTACCAACCCTGCTAACACCAGCCCAACTAGGCTTTGTCAGAGGTCGTCACTCCACTAAGGGCATTAGGACCGCGTTAGCGGCCTCGGTGTCAGCACTCCTTAATAAACATCCCACCACAATGCTTCTCAGCTTAGACGCTGAGAAAGCATTTGACTCGGTTTCCTGGCAATTCCTAAATACTTCCTTAAGGGCCCGAAATTTTGGACACACCTTTCTATATTTTTTACAGTTCCTCCAATCCCATACCACCACTTCTCTAACGATAAACAGCACTAACTCAATGCCTATCCCCCTAGCTAGGGGTGCAAGGCAGGGTTGCCCCCTCTCACCCTTGCTTTTCGACCTTGCTCTAGATCCTTTCTTGAGATACCTTCAGGGGTGGAATGGGTTCCGAGGCATTGACATAGGCGACACGGAAATCAAGATCTCGGCCTTTGCCGATTATCTATTATTATTCATTTCTAGGCCACAACTCTGTCTACAAACTCTGTTGAGTGAAATAGAAATTAAGGGAGGTTTGTTGGGTTTTAAGATCAACCTAGATAAATCGGAGGCTCTATTATTGTCAGGTCCCCGGCGTCCACTCTGGACTAATAACTACCCTCTACGATGGCAACCTCACTCTATAACTTACTTAGGAGTTCAAATCACTAGAGATCCCGCCAAACTTTACACGACGAACCTCAACAACTTCATGACGATCCTCAATGACAGCCTGAATAGCTGGTTGGGCTTTACGCTCTCTTTCATTGGAAGGGCCAATCTCATCAAATTAATCCTTTTTCCCAAATTATTATACTTATTCCGAACCCTCCCCCTGTCTCTCCGGCCGAGGGATGAGAGGCTTATCAATAGGTTGTTCAGAAACTTCATTTGGCAGGGTAAAAGAGCAAGGATCCCCCTCAACATCCTCCAACAGAAAAAATCCAAAGGCGGCATCAACTTCCCAAATATTAAATTGTATAACATATCGGGTAACCTATGCATCATAAGGGACTGGTTTACAAGAGAACAGACGTATTCCCCTGTAACACTCGAAGCGGGCTTTTGCCCAGACATCCTCCTGACCAACCTCCTGCATCTCCCATTCACTGACCTTCCGTCGGATGTGCGACTCAATCCCCTGCTATTAACGCCCTGGAAAACATGGTGACTAGCGCGGCGCAAATTTTCACTGACAGAAGACGCTTCTCTGGGTTTATCCTTTTTGGGTAACCCCACCTTCCAGACAGGCAGACCCCACCCCATCTTTAGACAGTGGTACTCTAGGGGCCTCCGAACAGTGGGTGACCTAGTTGATTTCCAAAGGAAAACACCCCTTACATTTAATCAAGCCTGCACTAAATTCAGCTTTGTGGTGACCAATGTTTTTCACTATTTGCAGCTTCAGAGCTACACTGCCGGGGTGATTGGGCGATTAGGTGATCTCGATTGGAATGATACCATCTTGGTGAGGATGACCGGTGCACTGGGAACCAGGGGCCATATCACGAGCTTTTATGGCTTCCTTAACTCACCACTCTCGTTCGAGACCAGGGGGGGTGGCCTGGTGCGGTGGACGGAGGACCTCCCCCATATAACTATAGATGACATGCTGCAGGCGACGCTGAAAGCTTCCAAGCACATTGCCAGTGTCTCCTATTGGGAGATGGCCCTAAAAATTCTACACCGGGGATACTTATCTCCAAATCGTAATCATCTGCTGGGAGAGTGCAGCAAATCTCTACCACTGCTTCTGGTCTTGCCCGATTATCCAAACCTTCTGGAATAGCAACCACCAATTCATGACCACGCATAGTAACTTCCCCGATTCCCTGACCCCGGAGTGGGCCCTTTTCGGCATATTACGTGACACAGGGCAGAGAATCCCACATCACACTAAGCATTTAATCTTTTGCATATCGGCAGCGGCACGGGAAACAGTCCTCCAAACCTGGATAGGCCCTACTACTCCCTCATTACACATCTTTCTAGAAAAACTGACATACTTGTTGCGGATGGACTGGGTGGAAGCCTCTCTCCAGAAGGAAGACAGAGTGGAGAATTTCTTCTTAACATGGCAGCCCATAATTGACATACTCCCAAATCATGTATGAACACGCATTAGATCGTGTTTTGGATCTACTACTTGGTACCTTGAACAGGCAGATGGTGGAGCCCACGGGAACCGTTTATGAACCTTCCCATTCCGCATCCAAACATGAACTTGAAACCTCCGCATGAGGAGGTGGTGGCTCCACACGTTCCTACCCCCCCTTCTTGTGTTTTGTCTCCCCCTCCCTACCCCCACTTATCGTATCTGTCTGTTTATTAAGTGTTATTGTCGGCAAATACCTCACCCTCTCGACTCCAGCCATACAAGTTCATAGCTCGGGCTTGCGCCCAGGACTCTAGTTCAATGTCCTCGGACTTTGAGTATTGGACGATCCACCCCAGTTAGAACCCTCCTTGAACTTGCTTGGATCAGATACCTGAGGATCTCTACCATCATCCCTGATGGAGGAACGCTATAAATGTTCACAACTGGACCTTGCTTTTCTCTTTTAACTTGTATGGACCCGGCAGTATTACTGGGAGTAAATTGTAGCTTGAACCACGCCGGCTTACAACTGCCACCTCCCACTCTCTCCCTTCCCCACCCCCCTTGACCCTTCCCTTTCCCTCCTTCCCTGTTGAGATTATTGGTTGAGAAAATTGAAACTGTTAAAAAAATAAATTTTGGAAAAAAAAAAAAAAGACAGCTCTGATGTCAGGCCAAGTAGGCACATGACAGCTTGATGGATCACTATGTTGACCGTTGTGTGAATGTAACTCTGAGCTGGGATAGTCCACTCTGCAAGGGGGAGCCTGTAAGTCTACATCATGTGCACACCATCAGCATTGTAATACAGATGCTTGTGTGCTATGGAGGAGGCTGAAGCAACAGGTAAACTCTGTCACACTATGTCCTCAGTGTGCCTGCTGCACTGTATGTAGTGAGAGACTCAGATTACCCTGTACAAGCAGCTATGCCCTCAACTCCCCTTGCACAGTTGGTATCTCACACAGAATAATAAGAATCTCCTAGTTAAAGTAAAACCTGTTCCCTTGTGGTAAATCCCCTCTGATTTGCTAATGTATTTGAGAAAAGTCTTACAATTTTATCTACTATCAATTTTTGTGTTTGTGTGCAGGTGATAGGTGCTCTTTAAGGTGCAAAATCCGGCAAATATGACTTTCCATGATGTGCGGACCCTGACAGCATAGACACAGAAGGCAGGGATAGACCAGGGATGGACATAGTGGGACTGGTTCTCTGCTTTTCCCAGAGGATACAGCAGGACAGGGAGCGAACACCACCATAGATTCAGCGTTTTGGCACGGACCTCCACACACCACTCTGCTCAGCAACTCACAGGCAGTGGCACAGCTCTGACAGCCCTACAGAAGGACCCTAGACCCTCTCCAATGCCCTCTGAGGGCAAACAATGCCGATGTGGCCCGCAGTGCAAATGAGCTTGACACCCCCTCTAGAGAGTAATAAAGGTAGATGTTCACACACAGTGTCCATTAGTAATGACCACAATGTGAAGGAGGTTGCTGATCCTGCAATCTGCCGCAAAGCAAAAAAATCCAACATCGGGAACTTGTAGGAATTTAATAAAGAAAAACATTTATTGTCGGACCGATTTACACAGTATCGTCGGGAAGAATAAATTATGTCTTCTTCTGTTTCTTCTTCTCGTTCTCTTCCTTCTCCTTCTCAATCTCTGCCACATATCTCTCAATCTCCGCAGGGCTCAGGATCTGCCGGGAAAGAAGAACACCCCTTTAAATCTGTTGCATCGTTATGAAAACCAGAGGTGAGCTGCCGCGGCGCAGACTCAAGTCCTCTCCTCTGGGTGCAGTCAGATAGTGATGAAGCCTTACTAGATATTATCAATCACTTTAAGAGCTTGTCTCAGCACATTTAACATGTAGGCAAAGGTAAGTAAAGACTATTACCAAATACATTGCTTTTCTGATTTTGCTTCCTTTCAGAGTTAGAGCAGTTCTTATCTCCTGCTTGTGTACTCGAGATTCCCTAGGTTACCACTGCCTCTATCTGCTCTAGCAGTGGCTGGAATGGTGAGATCACTCCCTGCTGTGTCTTACCAGCAGCACAGGAGCTTGTTTATCTTTCTTACTTACAAACTTTTACCATTTTAAAGCTCTGTAGCCATTTGCCCTGCTGTTTAGACTCGTCTAAAGGGATCAGCTATGAATAGCAAAGCTGTAATGTCAGTCACTGCTACAGAACCGCCCACAGTCTTATCAGGAAATGGGAGCCTGACCCTGGCTGTGAAGCTATGTGAAACAGCATGGTGAGAACACACTTAAATGGGGCTGTGCTGCGATACCAGACAAAGCCATTAAGTGGCACCGTTTCGGGCAGGGTGGGGGATGAAAGGGTATCAGCTGTGCCTGTTCCTTTATTATTCCCCTAATTAAAATGAAATGCCTCGCAATACACTTACCACATACCTATAATGATGATCGTTACCTGCACCGTGTGACTCCAGGGCTACACTATGACCCAAGTCAATCTAAATTTGTGAGGATGCAAGGGCTCAAAAAAACGGCCATATTCCAAGCTCCGAAACAAGGCATCCAGAGCAGTCTTTGGGGCCATGCTGTACAACTCCATGACTGGTTACTTATGGGAGGCATATATTATGAAGGTATTCTCCCCTACAATTGTGAATGGCACCATACGAAGGCGACAGATGGCGGTACATGCAATGCTTACAGCTCTATGGAACAGAACCATTGGGACTCCATGTCCCTGCCTCAGCCTTGAGCCCTGCGAGCAGTGGGGGATCCTAATGTATCCAGGGCTGCTATCAGCGCAGTACTCCTGTCATGGGCCCAATGATATGGTGTAAGATAGGAACTGCTAATGGGTGAGGAGCCGTCATGGGCCCACTGATATGGTGTAAGATAGGAACTGATAATGGGTGAGGAGCCGTCATGGGCCCACTGACATGGTGCATGATAGGAACTGATAATGGGTGAGGAGCCGTCATGGGCCCACTGATATGGTGCAGGATAGGAACCGATAATGGGTGAGGAGCCGTCATGGGCCCACTGACATGCTGCATGATAGGAACTGGTAATGGGTGAGGAGCTGTCATGGGCCCAATGATATGGTGTAAGATAGGAACTGATAATGGGTGAGGAGCCGTCATGGGCCCACGGATATGGTGTAAGATAGGAACTGATAATGGGTGAGGAGCCGTCATGGGCACACTCATATGGTGTAAGATAGGAACTGCTAATGGGTGAGGAGCCGTCATGGGCCCACGGATATGGTGTAAGATAGGAACTGATAATGGGTGAGGAGCTGTCATGGGCCCAATGATATGGTGTAAGATAGGAACTGATAATGGGTGAGGAGCTGTCCATGGCCGCCCAATGATATGGATGTAAGTAGGGAACTGCTAATGGTGTGGAGCCGTCATGGGCCCACTGACATGCTGCAAGATAGGAACTGGTAATGGGTGAGGAGCTGTCATGGGCCCACTGATATGGTGCAAGATAGGAACTGGTAATGGGTGAGGAGCTGTCATGGGCCCACTGACATGCTGCATGATAGGAACTGCTAATGGGTGAGGAGATGTCATGGGCCCACTGATATGGTGCAAGATAGGAACTGGTAATGGGTGAGGAGCTGTCATGGGCCCACTGATATGGTGCAGGATAGGAACTGATAATGGGTGAGGAGCCGTCATGGGCCCACGGATATGGTGTAAGATAGGAACTGATAATGGGTGAGGAGCCGTCATGGGCCCACTGACATGGTGCATGATAGGAACTGCTAATGGGTGAGGAGCCGTCATGGGCCCACTGATATGGTGTAAGATAGGAACTGATAATGGGTGAGGAGCTGTCATGGGCCCACTGATATGGTGTAAGATAGGAACTGATAATGGGTGAGGAGCCGTCATGGGCCCACGGATATGGTGTAAGATAGGAACTGATAATGGGTGAGGAGCCGTCATGGGCCCACGGAAATGGTGTAAGATAGGAACTGATAATGGGTGAGGAGCCGTCATGGGCCCACGGATATGGTGAAGATAGGAACTGATAATGGTGAGGAGCTGTCATGGGCCCACGACATGGTGCATGATAGGAACTGATAATGGGTTGAGGAGCAGTCATGGGCCCACGGATATGGTGTAAGATAGGAACTGATAATGGGTGAGGAGCCGTCATGGGCCCACTGATATGGTGCAAGATAGGAACTGGTAATGGGTGAGGAGCCGTCATGGGCCCAGTGATATGGTGCAAGATAGGAACTGGTAATGGGTGAGGAGCTGTCATGGGCCCACTGATATGGTGCAAGATAGGAACTGGTAATGGGTGAGGAGCTGTCATGGGCCCACTGATATGGTGCAAGATAGGAACTGGTAATGGGTGAGGAGCTGTCATGGGCCCACTGATATGGTGCAAGATAGGAACTGGTAATGGGTGAGGAGCTGTCATGGGCCCACTGATATGGTGCAGGATAGGAACTGGTAATGGTTGAGGAGCCTTCATGGGCCCACTGATATGGTGCAAGATAGGAACTGGTAATGGGTGAGGAGCTGTCATGGGCCCACTGATATGGTGCAGGATAGGAACTAGTAATGGGTGAGGAGCCCTGAAATTACCGATGGCAGCCCTGAATATCCACCAGCAACCAGTTAAATGATGGGCTACCACCCTTACCTTCAGAGGTTGGTCTCTTCTCATGACGGCCAATTCAATATTTTTACCTCCGGATTGGACAACCTGAGCGAAAAAAACCAAAACAGTAGGATTATTGAATCTTTCCGATAATGGCGGCTGTTCCGGTTTCCTTATGGGGTTGTCCGGGAGTTTCAGAAATTAAACTGCCTGCAGTAAATGTTATGAAATCAAACCAACAGGGCTACTTTAGTATTGCACCTGCCATGTGTGTCAGATGGGTCTATATTCACGGGATAGAGGCCACAAGAGTGTCCTGTGAGCAACAGATGCCGGTGTATGTCTGTACAGAAGTATACAGGTTGGGAAGTCCTCCCATTGTATACATCTGTCAGGCACTGTAAAACGCAACGTAGTAGTCTTACTTCTTGAATCTCCTGAAGCTCTGGTGGCGCCTGCCTGCTGTGATAGCACGCCGTATGTCTATGTGAACCCTTACAGCAGTGTTCTCCAACTCCAGTCCTAAAGGTCCACCAACAGGTCATGTTTTCAGGATCTCCCACAGAATGCACTGACAATAACTATATCACCTGTGCAATGCTCAGGAAAGCCTGAAAACAGGACCTGTTGCTGGGCCGTGAAGACTGGAATTGGGGACCTTTGCCCTACACACAAGAGGCTTCAAGCAGTGGTCATGCCATCGCTAAAGGAAATTAAACAAAAATTGGCTAGGCCCACCGTCACTGAAGTGGTGAAGATTTAAAGGGGTTGTCCACAGTCTTTAAAAATCATACCAGCAGCTCCAGTAAAATAAAAAAATTAAAAAAAAAATAAAAATTTCTACCCCCTTCCTCCGCTCCGCAGTTCCAGCGCTGCGTCTCTCTGGTCCTCAGTTTTCATTCTGTCACTTCTGAATGTGGGCATCTAATTCAGCGGCTCTAATGTATATCACTATTTGGAAGTGAATGTCTGACTGGTGACATAAGAAGAGGCAGGTGACCACTGCAGCTACTAATTGAAAGGCCCCATTTAGAAGTGACAAAATGAAAACTGAGGACCGGAGAGATGCATTGCTCTAACCGGAGGAAGGGGGTTAGAAGGTTTTTATTTTTTAAAATTTTACTACCCTAGGTCCCCATGAGTTGCTGGTATGATTGTTATAGGAGATGGACAACCCCAGTTTTCAGTTATTTTTTTAAAAGCCATTTACTGTAATTTCTGAGACTCTGTGTGCAACATTGCTTTTACCAACAGGGAACAATAGAATTTGTATTGTGTCTTTTATAAAGCTACAACTCAGAGCTTTAAAGGGGTTTTCTCACTACCTTGACTCATCTGACCTCAGACCTGTTTTCTTGGTTTCAATTTGAATTCAGGGGCGTGTTTACTGTCTTCCACTAGGTTGCAGTAGAAGCCAGGTCTGTAGCTATAGCAACCAGTGCTGGCAGCCTATCAGGAGAGACCAAACAGGTCTGTAGCTGTAGCGACCTGAGGAGCTGATGCAGCCCATACAAGAGAGGATATATTATCTCATAATAGGTAGGACACTGTTAATGTACATATATTGCAAGATCTTTAACATAAAAAGCAATCCTTGTAGTGACACAACCCCTTTAAAGAGGCCCTGACATGTCTGTTTAGTAAATCATCGTGTTCCCTATGAAATAACAACCCTGGAGCCTCTTTCCTATAACTCTCTGTTGTGCTGTTTCTCTGATATTCCTCCTGGAAGTGGATTACTGAATCTGTCAGATTGGTGTTACCATTCCAGTTGTCAGAGGGGTGTGTCCCTGCACATACTGACTGGACAATGTCAGACTGTGCAGGACATGCCCCCATCTGGTAACACCCAGCTGACAGATTCAGGAATACAGGAATCTAGGAGGAATAACAGAGGAACGGCTCAACACAAAGTTATAGGAGAAGAGGCTCCAGGATTCTTAATTCAAAGGGAACACAAGGATTTACTAAAACAGACCTGTCAGGAACGGCCACGGATCCTCTTAAAGGGATTTTCCTGTCAGGTCCAACTTCTTGCATCTACAACCATCTCCAGAACAAGCCCCTGAAAATCTCCGTTCATTTCCCATTGCATTTGGCTGTACTTGGAACTCCCACTGCCATAAATGGAGAGTAATAGCGGCCACTTCTCTATTCAGAATGGGGAGTGTTTGGGGTCTGTTTTGGAGGTAGAAGTGGGTCCAAGAGCTGGGACCTGCACCCATCTGACATTGATGGCACATCCTATCCATATGCCATCCATGTGCGTGATGGAAAAAAAAAAACCTTTAAGATGAACAATCTGACACCAACACAGGCAACATGGCAGCCGCTGTTTAATACATAGGCCTGGCACTCACCTCCAGCAGAGCCTTGATGACGAGCTTTATGGTCAGGTCGTCTGTCTCGATGGCTTCATCAGTGTAGTGTTTCTCCAGGAACTCACGGACAGACTTGGCTCCTCTGCCGATGGCGTTGGCCTGTGATAGACAAGATTATCAAGTCTTTGCCCTTCACCTCCATAAACCAATTTAAGGAATGTCGCAGTCACTTACCTTCCAAGCATGGTAAGTGCCCGACGGATCTGTCTGGTAGAGACGAGGGGTTCCATCAAAGTCGAATCCCACAATCAGGGCGGATATTCCAAAAGGCCGGCGGCCATTGCTCTGAGTGTAACGCTGGAGAGCAAATGTACCAGTTACACTGTGCACTATAAGGCTAGAACAGGACAACTGTACAGAAAACGCCACAAGAAGTGGTGGGCCGTGTACACGGGTGGATTTGATCTGCAGCATGTGAACAGGGTCGATACCGCAAAGTCCAAACGCTATGAATGTATTTTCAATGTGGTTATAAACTTCTCGTGGCTTTACTAAAATTGTCAGTCATGGTTGCTATGGGTAACAAAGCCAAGCTGCTCCATGCAACCAGAGCTCAGCTTTAACCCCTTAAGCCGAACGCCTGGAAAAGTACTTGAAAAGCACATTTTTTTAGTTTTCGCCTCCTTGCATTTCAACAGTTGTAACTTTTTTATTTTTCCAATGACGCAGTTGTACGAGGCCTCGTTTTATTCGCGAGAAGTTTTACTTTTGGGGGGGGAATGGTTTAAGTTCACTTATAAATTATTGCAGATTTTTTTTTTTTTTTTTTTTACACCATCCACATTTCAAACTTAACTTGTTAGATTAATTCTACAGGTTATTACGGTCGTGTGGATACCTAATTTGTATAGATTCTTTTTCTCTGTGTGTAATGTATGCACTATTATTTTTTAATAAATATTTTTATTTTATGATTTATTTTATTTTTTTCTACACTTTTTTTTTTTTAATCCCATGAAGGAAAAACTTACATTACTAAGTGTAAAAACAAAACAAACAAAAAAAAGGAGTATTAGCATATTCATATATGCTAATACATTATAATCTGTGTCAGTATGACACAGGCAGCAGTCAGGGCAGCACACAGTGTGCCCTGATCGCTGGCTCGTTACACAGACAGCCCTGAGGCTACTCTAGGTCATCAGGGCTGACTGTGGAGACGTTCCCCAGGCTCCATCGAGTCACCAGGAGTCCCAATCACCCGACAGAGCAGGGGAAAGCCCTTTGATTATGCTGCGGTCACCGGCCGCGGCAATTGATGGGTTAAGCGCCGGGGAGTTTAGGAAACCTCCACTTGCAGAGACTGCACTGGGAACAGGGCTGTGAAGTATAGCTCTGAGCTCAGTGCAGCTGCGGAACTAGAAGCCGCAAAACCCAATGTCTGCAGCGACGTCAAAAGACGGTGGGCGGCCGTTAACGGGTTAAAGGAATATTCCCACCATAGACATGGACTGTATATCGCTAGGATACGCCATCAACATCCGACAGGTGCGCGATCCACCTGGAACCCGCATCATTTTCAAGAACAGGCCGCGAAGCCTCTGCGTTTTGAATGGAGAGATGCTCGGGACTCTCCTATTGAAATCAGCGCACTCACAGCTCCCACGGATTTCAATAGGAGAGACCTGACCACCTCTTCATTCATTATGGAGAGATTTTGTGGTTCGTTCTCGAAATGGGTGCGTCCCCCTCCCCTCCAAAAAAAAAAAAAAAAAACCTGCACATATGAGACCCTATAATGGCATATCCTTTCCATATGGCATTAAGGTCTATAGTGAGATGGCACCTTCAATTTCTTAAACTGCTCTGAGATAACAAACACTCTCCTGAGATTGGTTGGTTTTTGATAAGTCACCTCCTTTGCCCCTTACCTGTTTCAGGCTGGCAATGTAGCGTGTGATGTACTCGACCGTCACTGGGTCCTCGACCGTCAGTCTGTGGCTTTGACACTCCACACGGGCGCGATTTATTACAATTCGAGCATCCGCCGTAAGCCCTGTGACAGACGGGAATAATTAAATTAGAGTAATTCAATAACTCCAACCCAAGAGGTTTTTAAAAAAAAAAAAAAAAAGAAAAAAAAAACTACTAGAAAAACATGTCCGCTTTCATCCAAAAACAGCTCCACACCTGTCCGTGGGTTGTGTCTGGTATTGCAGCTCAGCCCTATTGAAGTGGCCAAGTGTAGCGCTATTTTTGGAAGCAGCCATTTTTTAATTTTGGAGAAAAACTTTAAATCGTGTGGACTCCTTCAAGTTTCAAAGTTGCTAACAGGAACTCATTTAAAGGGGTGTTCCCATCTCACACATCCATACAAGTCTGATAGATAGGGTCTCCGAAAGCGTCAGCTCAGAATGGAGAGACGGTCACGCTTGTGCACGACTCTCCATTCTGTTCTATGGGAGTTCCCAGTACAGGGGAGCGCGGTGTTCTCTCCATTCTGTTCTATGGGAGTTCCCAGTAGAGGGGAGCGCTGTGTTCTCTCCATTCTGTTCTATGGAAGTTCCCAGTACAGGGGAGCGCTGTGTTCTCTCCATTCTGTTCTATGGGAGTTCCCAGTACAGGGGAGCGCTGTGTTCTCTCCATTCTGTTCTATGGGAGTTCCCAGTACAGGGGAGCGCTGTGTTCTCTCCATTCTGTTCTATGGAAGTTCCCAGTACAGGGGAGCGCTGTGTTCTCTCCATTCTGTTCTATGGAAGTTCCCAGTACAGGGGAGCGCTGTGTTCTCTCCATTCTGTTCTATGGAAGTTCCCAGTACAGGGGAGCGCTGTGTTCTCTCCATTCTGTTCTATGGAAGTTCCCAGTACAGGGGAGCGCTGTGTTCTCTCCATTCTGTTCTATGGCAGTTCCCAGTACAGGGGAGCGCTGTGTTCTCTCCATTCTGTTCTATGGCAGTTCCCAGTACAGGGGAGCGCTGTGTTCTCTCCATTCTGTTCTATGGCAGTTCCCAGTACAGGGGAGCGCTGTGTTCTCTCCATTCTGTTCTATGGCAGTTCGAAAGCGGTGTTCTTCATTCTGTTCTATGGCAGTTCCCGGTACAGGGGAGCGCTGTGTTCTCTCCATTCTGTTCTATGGCAGTTCCAGTACAGGGGAGCGCTGTGTTCTCTCCATTCTGTTCTATGGAAGTTCCCAGTACAGGGGAGCGCTGTGTTCTCTCCATTCTGTTCTATGGGAGTTCCCAGTACAGGGGAGCGCATTGTGTTCACGCCATTCTGTTCTATGGGAGTTCCCTGTACAGGGGAGCGCTGTGTTCTCTCCATTCTGTTCTATGGGAGTTCCCAGTACAGGGGAGCGCTGTGTTCTCCATTCTCCTCTATGGGAGTTCCCAGTACAGGGGAGCGCTGTGTGTTCTCCATTCTGTTTCTATGAGTCCGTAAGGGAGCGCTGTTTCTCTCCATTCTGTTCTATGGCAGTTCCCAGTATAGGGGAGCGCTGTGTTCTTTCCATTCTGTTCTATGGCAGTTCCCAGTACAGGGGCGCATTGTATTTTCTCCATTCTGTTCTATGGGAGTTCCCAGTACAGGGGAGAGCTGTGTTCTCTCCATTCTGTTCTATGGGAGTTCCCGATGCAGCAATTTCTGAGATAGGTGCAGGTCCCAGAGTTGGGGGCACCTATCAGACTTTAATGGTGTATGTTAGCGATATGTCAGCAATGTGCATGGTGGGGACACAGCTTTAAGTCTATGATGACATTTTGTCGTTTGCAAACCACCATAAAATCGGGCAATTACTATGACCTTAGGGGAAAACAATTTCCACCATGAACCATGGTAGGAATTTTTGCACTCTTTCCTTCTCTTTTCCACTGAATGATCTGCCTCCTCTTTGCACGTCCTCCCAGTTATCTAAACCAGGGGTCCCCAACTCCAGTCCTCAAGGCCCTTAACAGGCCATGTTTTCTGGCTTTCCTCAGCATTGCACAGGTGATATAGTTATTGTCAGTGCATTCTGTGGGAATCCTGAAAGCATGTCCTGTTGGTGGGCCCTGAGGACTGGAGTTGGGGGAACACTGATCTACATCAGTATTACCATGGGATTTCCCTCTCCAGACCTTCATTATCGAAGGTCGCAAGTGGCTCTTTACTATTTTGTGTATGCCTCAACCTGGTGTCCATACACTGCGAACCACTTATACAGTTCCTCTACCTTCCTCATGAATAGGTTTATATTGCGCATAGTTAATGTAGATATCTATATTATTACTTCTGACTACTTCTTTTTCTGATATATTACGTATATAAGCTACTTTGTTCCCTGATGAACCAGTACATTTTCCAGGGAAACGCATCAGAGCAGTTTCTTGGCTGCTGCGAGATTTCACTTGTTAGTCATCTATATGGGTATCTCTATTAGTATACTATCCTTAAAGGGGTTCTCTCACCATGCAGTTTCACAGAGCTACACCCAACCTCACACTCTCACTTCCTGGTCAGGCTGTAGGCAGGTCTACAGCAGTGATTGCAATATCATCTCTGCTATTCCGACCCATTCCTGTTACAGGACAGAGTGACAGAGGTTTATATTCTGTAGTGCACAAGGCTACAGAGCTGTGGGGATTTAAACTTCTCATTAACTTAGGTAAACAACATCCTGTGCAAGAGAGAAGTCTCAGCAGGGAGTGACTCACCATGGTCAGACTGACTGATGGCAACTTAGATCAGATAAGAGAAAAAGCAGGGTGAGGTGGTCGGTAACCTAAAGAAACTTGTGTACACTAGCAGTAAATAAATCTTTTTTTTTTATCTCTAATAAGCAAATCAAAACAGCATGTATTAGTATATCTTCATTTACATTCCTACATGTAAGCAATCGTTGTGGTGAGAAAACCCCCGATTTGCATCTGTGTCTTGTGATTTATTTGTAGGGACTTGATAAGGGTCCCTAGGGTGAGGCACGGGAGAAGGGTCACCATTTTCGAGGCGGTCACCCTGCTTAGGTAGGGGTGTAAAAGGGTTAGTCTGTTTTTAATGTGACACTATTAACTCCGTAAGCCAAACACCTGAAAAGTACTTAACGACCAGCACATTTTTTTTAGTTTTTGCCTCCTTGCGTTTCAACAGTTGTAACTTTTTTACTTTTTCAATGAAGCAGTTGAGGGCTCGGTTTATTTGGGACAAATTGTACTTTTTGGAGGAATAGTTTAAGTTCAATTATAAATTATTGCAGAATTTTTTTATTTTTTTTTACACCATTCACATTTCACACAATTCTACAGGTTATTACGGTCGTGTGGATACCTAATGTGTAGGTTTTCTTTGTGTGTGTGTGTGTAATGTATGCACAATTATTTTTTATTAAATTTTATTTTATTTTTTTCTACAGTTTTTTCTTTTTAAAATTATTATTTTTTTTTTATACTTAGTACTGTATTAGCATATTCATATATGCTAATACACTATAATCTGTGTCAGTCTGACACAGGCAGAGATCAGGGCAGCACACAGTCTGCCCTGACTGCAGGCTTGTAAGGCTAGGTTCACACGGCTTAACTGCGGGGTGTAATTTCGCCCCGCAATTCCCGGTGTCGGGGCGGGAGAGGAGCGGGGGGCCGGCACTTCGGGTCATTAAAACACTGCTAGCGCGCGTATACCCTGAAAGTGACGTCAATTATTCCCGCCCGCGGCTTGTTCTCTGAGAACTTGGATTACTGTAATGAAAGGGCCTTTCGGCCCGTAATTGGCGCACTCCGGCGCGTAATTTGGACGAAATACGCCTTTTAAGCCGTGTGAACATGGCCTTACACAGACACCCCTGGGCTCTAGTTCCGGCTCTGTGGTCAAGCAGGAATGCCCTTGATTAACTGCGTTATGACCACAGCAACAAAGGGTTAAGTGCGGAGACAGAGGTTTCCCTGCTCCCGCGCTTCAAGAGGCAGCGTGGGAACAGGGCTGTAAGTACAGCCCTATGCTCATGTGCAAGCCCCAATGTTGCGGCGACGCCAAAGACGTGCTGCAGAAAAGCTTGACAGCCGACGTCAAAAGTTGGTGGGCAGTCGTTAAAACCTATATTTCATTATATCCATTTGGGTTCAACCACTGCTGATATTCGTGTTAGAAAGTGTTCTTTGTGTCTGTGAATTGTTATCTTGTTCCACATTCCATGGAGAGCAAATCCTTGCAATGCAGCTATTTTAGCATCTTGCACAGTGCAATGTAGCGCCGCAGCTGCCATATTACACATGCTTAACCCTGCACCGTCCTGACACCATGTTTTTGGCCCAATGTGACTCCCATCTAAAAAAATTTACCAGCAAAAGCCATGAAGACGTTCTCGTCCAGCGCACAGATTTTCCGCACCGTCCGCTCATCCTGAAGTTTGGCGACAGATTTCTTCTCCACACCGAGGACCACGATCACATTCCCTCGTACTCAAACATAATGCAGAGAAAGCACAAAGTCATATCTCAGCCATCATCATATTGAAGGAGGGTTTCCCAGTTGTATCTAAATAAACCTTAAAGGGGTTGTCTCACTACATTGAGTCCTCTTACCTCAGTCCTGTTTTCTTGGTTTCACTTTCAATTCAGGGGGCATGTTTACTGGCTTCCACTAGGCTGCAGTAGAAGCCAGGTCTGTAGCTACAGCAACCAGCGCTGGCAGCCTATCAGGAGAGACTGAACAGGTCTGTAGCTACAGCAACCAGCGCTGGCAGCCTATCAGGAGAGACTGAACAGGTCTTTAGCTATAGCAACCAGTGCTGGCAGCCTATCAGGAGAGAAATAACAGGTCTGTAGCTTGCAAGCGACCCCTATCAGGATAGATCAAACAGGTCTGTAGCTATAGCAACCAGCGCCGACAGCCTATCAGGATAGATCAAACAGGTCTGTAGCTATAGCAACCAGCGCTGACAGCCTATCAGGAGAGATCAAACAGGTCTGTAGCTATAGCGACCTGAGGAGCTGATGCAGCCCATACAAGAGGGGATATCTAGGAATAGGTAGGACATTTTTAATGGACACATATTGCAAAGTGACTCGTTTTTTATAAGATCTTTAACATAAAAAGCAGCGATCCTTGTAGTGAGACAACCCCTTTAAAGGGGTGCTCCAACCATAGCTACTGAGATAGATAGGATGTGTCATCAAAGTCTCATAGGTGAGGGTCGGCACCTTTCTAGAGAACGGGCTTGAAACCTCTTATGAACAGAGGGGTGTAGGGATTCTTCCATTGGGACCTGCACTTATCAGAGCTATCAATAAGCCATTCATGTCTATGGTCGGAATACCCCTTTTAAGGGGTTCTGCAGTCTCTCTGAGGTGATGGTCAACCTTCAGGATAGGCCATTGGTATTATATAGGCAGCCTCTGGCTCTAATCAAGAATGTATCCAATTCAGTGACAACAAGCAGAGATCTTGAAAACAGTTAGAACTTGACACTGAAGGTTGCAGAACTCATCACTACCTTCTAATCAAAGGAGTTTCCAACCTTGAAATTAGAAGGGAGAGGGTCTGACTCCTGTTATAGGCGTGTGCTCGCTGCAGCCTCTGCGCCGTTGGCTCGCACCCCCCACCGGGGCTGCGCCGCTTCGCATGATGTTCCTGTGTTCCCCAAAGAAGCGCAGCAGAAGCCACCGTTCCCTACACAGGACGACGTCCGCAGGTACGAAACATTGCAGAGGCTGCAGCGATCACACGAATACTGCGCCAGGAGTCCGACCCCACCCACCCGGGATTTACTGACCTAACAGGCGGGAAGGATGGAGGAGCCCTTTAATTATTAGATAGTGAAGAGGGCTGCGGTTTATTTTTTGTTTCAATTCTAACTGTTTTCAGGAGCTCTGCTTGCTGTCAGCGGGTGGAAGCATTCTGGTTTCCAGATAAAAACACCACAATGGCCACATTCACAGCTCAATGGCTGGACCGGACTGAACCCAGTAGGGGGCATCACTGCTACTGAGCTGTCCCTTTTTTTCTGTAAGTTATTAGTGTAGGGACTCGCAAGACATGAGGACCGTTGGCGCCGGTTGCGAGCTTGTGCATCGTGGCCTCTGTATCAACTAATACCTCATATTAACATTTTTCCAGTACGTCACTTTTTATCTGCCCAAAAATACCGGGGAGCGGAGGGTGTCTGTGTTTTGTGTTGGACACCTAGAAAGTGCTGGGCAGCCCACCTAATCTAATAGTATGGGCGTGATCAATAGGCTGTAATCCAGCATGGTGCCCCACACGTATCTGTATTTGTGGCACCCTTCTGTATCGCCTTATCTGTAGTACCGGCAACCACCCCCCTCATGCAGTGAGTGTGTGTGAGTGGTTGTTTTATTGGTATTTTTGCATTTGTGCAGTCTCCCCATGTATTATACTGTGGCTTTTCTGCATGCTGGTGGGAACAGGTATTAAGTTAAAGTGCAGTTTTTTATCATCTAATTGTCCCCCTAGTGGAGGAGTGTGTGAGCTGCTGCTCAGGAATTAGCTGCACCTGTTTATCTTCCCCAAGTAGCATCGGGGCCAGTGTCGCCTGCTCCTGAATTCAGTCTAGTCCAGCCACTGAGCTGTAAGTATGGCCTTGCAGTGTTTCTGAGTAAAAAATGTCCCCTTTTTTCTGTAAATTGTTTCCAGATAAGGCACAAAAGCCCATCCTGAATATGTCTGCCGACACAGAGGCAACCCCCCGCCCCCTTTAAATTTGACCCTGAGGGTCTCCCCCAAATGTTACCAGAAGGGGGGTCCCCAACTTCCCCTAAATTTTACCAGAAGGGGGGTCCCCAACTTCTCCCAAATGTTACAGAGGGGGTCCCAACTTTACCAAGTACCAGAAGGGGGGTCCCCAATTCTCCCAATGTTACCAGAAGGGGGTCCCAACTCTCCCAAATGTTACCAGAAGGGGGGTCCCCAACTTCTCCCAAATGTTACCAGAAGGGGGGTCCCCAACTTCCCCAAATGTTACCAGAAGGGGGGTCCCCAACTTCCCCCAAATGTTACCAGAAGGGGGGTCCCCAACTTCCCTCAAATGTTACCAGAAGGGGGGTCCCCAACTTCCCCCAAATGTTACCCAGTATGGGGGGGAGGGGGGTCTCCCCCCAAATCTTCCCAGCAGGCTCCCATTTACCCCCATCTCTAATACAAGGCCCCCACATTTTGAGTTGTGCTCCTTTACCCCCCCCCCCCCCAAGGGCCCTCACTGCCCCCTACCCCTATCTGTCTATAACAGGGGACCCCACACTTGTGACTCCATCTTATCCCCCTACCCCCACACCACACCCCCGGGTCACCCCCCACCCCCTGTAATAAAAATGACTGTCCGCCACAGGGGACAGGGCTTCCTCACCGCCGTTGAACCTTTCTTCACGGCCTCCTGGGCATATTCCACCTGGAAGAGGTGCCCGTCCGGGGAGAAGACGGTGATGGCTCGGTCGTAGCTCATGTTCACGACGGGCTCTGTCCGCTCACAAACCGAAACCTCCTGAAAACAGCGCACTCATCCACCTCCTATTCACAAAGCGCACTTACCCTCCCTGCTTAGCGTAAGCGCCTTGCCTCTCCGCTCCCATACGCTACGTAAACTGCGTAGCTAAACTCCGCCCCCGGGAACCTACGCTGCCCGGTGCTTTAGACAGGAAACCCGGCTTGTGGAATGTACCACTTTTTCCCGGGGGGAGTAATCTCCAAATTCTACCCTTGTCTCGTCTCTGTTTTGACAAATTTCAGAAATTATATTTTCATTGAGGTTGTTAAATACAAATCTAGAGAAGGAAGAAAGAATTGAATCTATGTATTTTAGTAGAGTAAAAAACGGGTCGCTCCATTGTGGCCGCCTCCCCCTTGTCTGCTGCATAGAATAAAAATCCTCTGGCTAGTAATAGGGTGCAGATATTAAGAATATCTGTAATAATTTATCCTGCTGTCACCCAGGATCAGACTCACCCAGGGGCACAGGGGGGAATCATGTCTGTGGCCTTTGCTTCAGCCAGACCCAGAGGGAAAGGAGAGGTCACCCAGCAAACTATACAGAAGGTAAATTATTTGCAAGGGGGGGTGTCTGATGGCACCAGGTTTATTCTAAGGAGGGAGGTAAATTCCTCATGTGTCATGCATAGTATGGGGAAGATGGAAAGAGTGCATGCTCCCAAAAGATGATTGACTGACATGCAATCAATAGACATTTCTATAGATTGCATCCAGATCTGCAGGGGAGTGCTGGGATTTGCAGGTGGTGCTAATCTGCTGTCCTCCAAGATGTCATTTGCCTCCATGATGACAGAAAGAGCAAGATGCATTCTTAAGTGCCTTCATCCTTATGTCTGGATTAGGGAGGAGGGGTGTGAAGAAGAGGCTATAAATCACCATTGTCTATCAGCTTCTTACAGGTCTCTCTTGCTCCTCACTACTATGCAACCCTGTGAAACATAATCAGGTTAATAATATGTTGCTACTTTAAATCTCTATTGCAAATTGATGCCAATGTGTTGCATGCATTGAAGATGCATCAGGCGACTGCATCTATCCCTTAGGACTGTAGCAAATATCCAACATTATCCACCTTTAGGAGACCAGATTTGAGGTTCAATTTTATTTTTATTCTATTTCTTCATTTATTTATTCAGTTTCTTTATTTTGCTTTTATTCTGTTTCATTTTTTTCTCCGTTTATTGATTTATATGGTTGCAATGCAAAATATTGTTTCCTTTAAAAATTAAATTTTGTTGCTTACACTCCAGGGGTCTGTGACCTGTGCCTCCTGCTGTTGTGGAAGTTGGAGCTGTTACTGCTTTAAGTTTCTGTTGCAAATTGATTGCCAATGTGTTGCATGCATGGAAGATGCATTAGGCGATTGCAACTATCCCTTAGGGCTGTAATGAATATTCCAACATTATCCACGATAAGGGATCAGATTTGAGGTTTTTATTGTATATATTTGTTTTGCCTTTATTCTATTTATTAATTTATTTTACTTATTTTTTATTTTTTTCTTTATTTTGCTTTTATTTTATTCATTTGCTCCTTATTTTATTTTTTGGTTTGTTTACTTTAGTCTATTTTATGTTTGTAATTTTATTTATTGTATCTATTTTGCTTTTATTTTATTTATTCGATCTGTTTATTTTGCTCATTTTTTTAATTTATATTATTCTATTTAATTCTATTTTATTTCTGTAATTTTTATTTTATTCTATTTTGCTCATATTTTCTATCTATTTTCTATTTAATTCTATTTTGTTTTTTTAATCATCTCTATTAATTGTATCTATTTATTTTGCTTTTATTCTATTTATTTCCTCCGGTTTATATAGTTACATTGTTGCAATGCAAAATATTGTTTTCTATGGAAATATACGTTTGTTGCATGCACCCAGGGGTGTAGGACATCCCCCCCTGCTCTTGGAGTTGTTGCTACTTTAAGGGTGCTTTCACATGGTGCAGTTTTGGTGCGGTTTTAACTGCGCTCCAATTAAACTGCCTTTACGACTAGCAAGCTTCTTTCAGTTATTTAAACTGTTTGAAAATGAGCAATCATTAACAATAATTCTACACAGCACAAAGTGTTTCATCAGATTTTCAGCGGATTCAGTATTTAGAGTCTGCCGAAAATACAACTGTACCCAGCGCTGTGTAGACCTCAATAGAAAATCCGTGCTGTAGTCTACACAGCATGGGTTTCCTACTGCAGCCGCTGGCCCTCTGGCGGAGCATAGAACATGTTCTATCTTTCACCAAATTATTGTTGGATTCCCGTAGGCCTCAGGCTATGTTCACACGCCGTAATTGCGGGGCGTAATTACGTCCCGCAATTAAGCCGTGTAGACGGGGGCGGGGCGGGAGCGGGGAAGTAAGCCGGGGGCCGGCACTTCGCCGGCCCATAGACAATCACTGCTAGCGGCGCGTATACGCCGCTAGAAAGTGACATGTGAATTATCTCCCCCCGCGGCAACATCGCCGGGCGGGGAGAGGAGACGTAATCCATAGTTCTCTATGAGAACTGTGAATTACCGTAATGAATGGGCCGTTTTCGGCCCGTAATTGGCGCACTTCGGCGCGTAATTACGGACCGAAATACGGCCCATTTTAAGCCGTGTGAACATGCCTTCATTGTACGGGGCCGGCGGGAAATCCAACCATGGTTATTTGTGCAAAAAAACGTGATGCGGCAAAGTTAAAATACCGTTGGTTTTCCAACGGTATTTTATCTTTGCTGCGTAGTCATAGCCATACTGGGCGACATGTATGATTTTTGGCGCCATTTTTTTTTTGCTCGCATTAGTAGCGTATAATGCGCCTGAATCTATTAACCTGTTCTACTGCAGGTCATAGATTTAGTGCTTTCCAGCTACAAAGCGACACTTCTGGCTCAGGTAAACCACTTTTAAAGTGCTCTACCTGTTCCAGCAGTACATAAATGTGTAGAATCATACGGTTGTAGTGCGCCTCGCCTCCCGCACGCCCCCCATCTCAGGCGCATTACAAAGTGCCGCGGGCGCTCTGTAATGTGCCTGATACTGGAGTGCGCCTGGTTACAAATAGAGCGAACAAGGCTGCGCCAGTTTTCAGGCTGAAAAGACGCCAGACTAATACCGCAGCCCCGTAAATACATGTCACCCACTGTGTTTAGATCTGTGAGACTCCAAACACAGCAATTGATCACTCACCTGTGACACCTTTCCAAACAATTTAGATAACTTAAGAAGCTGGCAATAAAGTCAGTTTAACTGCAGTAAAGTTTAACCGCACCAAAACTGCACTGTGTGCAAACACCCTAAGTTTCTGTTGCAAACTGATGTCAATGTGTTGCAAGCATTGAAGATGCACCAGGTGATTGCAACTATCCTTTCGGACTGTAGTGAATATTTCAACATTATCCACCATAAAGGATCAGATTTGGGTTTTTCATTGTATTTCATTTGCTTCTATTCTATTTATTTATTATTATTTCTCTTATTCTATTTATTTATTTTGCTTTTATTCTATTTATTTCTTAATTTTTTTTGGTTACATTGTTGCAATGCAAAATATTGTTTCATATGGAAATCTAATTTAGTCACCTACACCCAGGGGTTGTTGACCCGTCCTCCTGCTGCTGTGAGAGTTTGAGTTGAATTTCCTCGACAGCTGGAGAGACGCAGGATTCATGGTATTGACTGACACATCAGTAAGTGCAATTAGCAGCTACAACTTGTGATCTCTATACACCACAAATTACCTGTTGAAAAGTGGGAAACAAGCTGCCGTGATGGACTGGACGAGCCGAGGGTTATTGATCGTCCTGAGTAATATCTGTAACCGTAGTTTAATCCCAGATGTTTACTTAGTTTCTATCGATTATAGGCAAGTTTGGCAATTGCACAGTGCCAAATTTTTTTAAAAGGGGTGTGTGGGTGAAGGATAGAGGTGTTGCCTGGTAGCAACCTGACAGAATTGGTTACCGTATATACTCGAGTATAAGCCGATCCGAGTATAAGCCGAGGTACCTACTTTTGCCACAAAAAAACGGGAAAGCTTAGTGACTCGAGTATAAGCCTAGGGTGGAAAATGCAGCGGCTACTGGTAAATATCAAAAATAAAAATGGATACCAATAAAATTACATAGGCAGGTATATGTCCCCCATAGGCAGTTATAGGCAGGTATATGTCCCCCACAGGCAGTTATAGGCAGGTATATGTCCCCCAAAGGCAGTTATAGGCAGGTATATGTCCCCAAGAGGCAGTTATAGGCAGGTATATGTCCCCCAGAGGCATTATAGGCAGGTTATGTCCCCCATAGGCATTATGCAGGTATATGTCCCCCACAGGCAGTTATAGGCAGGTATATGTCCCCCACAGGCAGTTATAGGCAGGTATATGTCCCCCACAGGCAGTTATAGGCAGGTATATGTCCCCCACAGGCAGTTATAGGCAGGTATATGTCCCCCACAGGCAGTTATAGGCTAGGTATATGTCGCCCCACAGTCGATAGTTATAGGCAGGTATATGTCCCCTACAGGCATATAGGCAGGTATATGTCCCCCATAGGCAGGTATATGTCCCCCACAGGCAGTTATATGTCCTTATAGGTAGGTAATAGGCAGGTATAGGCTAGGTATAGTCAGGTAATAAAAAAACAAACAAACACTTACCTGACTCCCTCGTCGCTCCGCCTCCTTGCTGTCCGGCCTCCCGAGCGCTCTGTCTTCTCGGCACAGGCGGGTGATGTCATCAGGCCGCGCACGCAGCGTGATGACACACGCTGCTTGTGCCGGAAACTCCGGACAGCCGCGAGTCTGTTTGCGGCCATCCGGAGTCCACTGCGGCGCAGGGAGCGCTCGCTCTGTGCTCCGCAGTGGTATCTTCCACTCTATGCGCTCCAGAGGAGTCGCATACAGGGGAAGAGATCGCTGTCGGCTTGACTCGGCATTCTGCTATATGCGCTCCCTGAGGAGTCGCATATAGCAAGAAGTGTCCCTGCCAGCGCCCGGGCCATCGCAGCGCCCGAGCGCCGACAGTGACTCGAGTATAAGCAGAGGTAGAGTTTTTCAGCTCAATTTTTGGGCTGAAAAACTCGGCTTATACTCGAGTATATACAGTAAGTTACACAAAGATATTATGGTGGTTTATTGGGTATCAGAACTGGATCATTGAGCAGTGGAAGAAGGTGGCCTGGTCTGATAAATTACCTTTTCCATCATGTGGATGGCCAGGTGTGGGTGCGTCCCAGGTGAGATGGTGCCAGGATGCACTATGGGAAGAATTGGTTGTAGGAAGGATAATAATAATAGTAATAACCTTTATTTATATAGTACTTTACAATTTGCAGGGTGTTGGTACAGACAAAAAGACATACATTGCATAATGAAAAGCTACTTTCAGATGAGATACAAGGTGAGAGGGCCCTATTCACAAGAGCTTACAATCTAATAGGGTGTGGGGTGAGACGAAGGGTAAGAAGTGCTAGATTTACAATGGTCCAGCCATGTGACATAAATATGGGGTTGTTTTATGTAGAATTTGGAAGGACCAGCCACCCTGTGAATTGTTGATAGCTAAGGGTGCTTATGGTAGGGTAACCAACCCTATGTAGTAAACCAGAAAAGATACCTCAGCACACCTTGAATTTAGTGAAAATAGGTTACATTTATTCATTTATTCAAAATATCATTGTGGTGAACATGTCTCCAGTAGAATGATGCTTAGTAATACATAAAATCCAGATTTTTTTTTTGTGGAAAATTTTTGGCCAAACTGGCCTTCATCAGTCTAGTCTGGTGGGATAGTAGAATAGAGCTGATGGAGAAGGAGATCAGCTTTGTTCTACTATCCCACCAGACTGGACTGATGAAGGCCAGTTTGGCCGAATATTTTCCACAAAAAAGGCTGGATTTCGTATATTACTAAGCATCATTCTACTGGAGATATGTTCACCACAATGATATTTTGAATAAATGCAACCTATCTTCACTAAATTTAAGGAGTGCTGAGGTATCTTTTCTGGAGCACTATGGGAAGAAGACATGATGGCGGAAGCAGTCTGTTGGGCAGTGTTCTGCGGGGGGGATCCTGGCATCATGTGGACAGTCGGGTGCGTCACTTACCTGGAGAAAAGATGACACTCGGATGCACTATGGGAAAAAGACAAGATGGCGGAGGTAACAGCTCCAACCTGTGGGTTGTGCTGGAAAAGCAAGTCCGATTTATGGAGCCTGCAGCTCACAACTTACAAGATCTGCTGCTGATACCACAGGACACCTTCAGAGATTTTCTGGCGTCCAGGACTTAATGGGCAGAGCTGTTTTGGTGGCACAAGGGGGAACTACACAGTATTAAAGGGGTTGTCTCACTACATTGATTCATCTCACCTCAGTCCTGTTTTCTTGGTTTCATTTTGAATTCAGGGGCGTGTTTACTGGCTCCCACTCGGCTGCAGTAGAACCAGTCGTAGCTAAGCGCCAGCTGGAGCCTACATGAGAGATCAACAGTCTTAGCTATAGCAACCAGTGCTGGCAGCCTATCAGGAGAAATCAAACAGGTCTGTAGCTATAGCGACCTGAGGAGCTGATGCAGCCCATACAAGAGGGGATATCTAGGAATAGGTAGGACACTGTTAATGGACACATATTGAAAAGTGACTTGTTGTTGCAAGATCTTTAACATAAAAAGCAATCCTTGTAGTGAGACAACCCTTTTAAGTTCTGGCTGATCATTGTATTCTGTAGTTACTGTTTGCACTGTGCAGGATTTACATGGGCAAAGTATGGCATAGTCTGGGCATTGTGTGCTACTCTTTGGATACTATATTTCTGCATATGATACTGTCTGGTGCCAAAGTTGCAATATTTGGCTTTATATCAGCACAGGATGAATTGATGAGGATTTTACTGCCAGACAAATTCATACCACCCATATAGATTTATGGCACTCATACAGATTCATGCCACCCATTTAGGTACCTATAAATATAACAAGTTAAGTGGGTGCTGTTTCTCCAAACCTGATCTTCATAGCCAGCTTCAGGCTCAATCTTCCTGTCTATTCTCTGGCGGTTCTAGAGCTTCAGAATTCCACTTACTCATGCTATGTGTGTCTATAGCTTTAGACTTGAACTTCTTTTCAGTCTGTGGGTAGTTCTACAGCTTTAGGTTTCGACTTCCTGTTCAGGCTGTGCTTGGTTCTAGAGCTTCAGACTCCCACTTTCTGTGCAGGCTGTGGGTGGTTCTACAGCTTTAGGTTTCAACTTCCTTTTCAGGCTGTGGGTAGTTCTACAGCTTCAGGCTCCCACTTTCTGTGCAGGCTGTGGGTGGTTCTACATCTTGAGGTTTCAACTTCCTTTTCAGGCTGTGGGTAGTTCTACAGCTTCAGGCTCCCACTTCCTGTTCAGGCTGTGGGTGGTTCTACAGCTTCAGGCTCTCACTTCCTGTTCAGGCTGTGAACAAATGTCCATGGCGCTGCCTGCTTGCATTCCTGGCAGCGCAGAGCACCCTACATTTCTCTTGCTCTCTTATGTTCTAATAAGGAAGAGGACCTCTTTAAGAGTAACCTGGTTGCTGCAATCAAAGAGAAAGGAGATTATACAAATTTTAAGGGGAATGTGTCATCAAAAATGACTTATTGTTTAACTCACGTGTTTGTGTTCAAATTTTTTAAGAATTTTTGGTTATTTTTTTTTTAAAATTTTCCATATCACTTTCAATATTTATTAATAATTCTTAAGTCATGCACTAAGCCTAATAATAGTCTGACACTTCCTGTTCTGTACTTTAAGTTTCTCACTTGTCTCCTCATTATCAGCACAAAGAGGGTCAAACTGAAAGGAGACACCAGTGTGAATAGATAACATAGGATCCACCAGTCACAAGAGGAGATGTCACAGCTCCCTATCTCCTCCTCCCTGCACACTGACTTCTTCCCAGGTCACAGAGCATGTCTAGAAAACTCTCCTATAGAAGTCAATGGGACAGAGTCAGTCTTGAGTCTCCTATGTGCATGAAGCTGCTGTAAAGCATCTCTCTGACTGCTGTTAAAGCAGTGCAACAAGGCCTAGTGGTCAAAGTGAAAACTGCAAGACTAAAGAATTATTGAAAAAAAAATATTGAAAGTGATATGAAAAAAAAACCAACCAAAAATTCCTAAAAAACGTGTTGAACATAAAAACGGCACTTAAACGCTGACTAATTTTTTTGATGACACACTTCCTTTAACTTGCAAACAATTATTTTTTTTTGTGTGTGGTGGTGTGTATATATATATAATGTGTGTGTGTGTTGTATATTTATATATATATAATATATATACACACACTAAAAAAAAATCACAAAGTAATTGCTTGCAAGTTAAAGGGAATGTCATCAAGAAATTAGTATTTTATATATATATATATATATATATATATATATATATATATATATATATATATAATATATACTACATACATACACTACATACATACTACATACATACATACATACATATAATTTTTTTTTTTCTTTTTTGCACAGATGCTGGATGAGAACCACCACCTGATACAGTGTATAATGGATTATCAGAGCAAGGGGAAGACGGCAGAGTGCACTCAGTAAGTACAACCCGAAACTCTTAAAGGAACAGGAAACCTAGAAATGAGTCATAAAAGTGAAAAATAAAATGTTTGGACACAAGCGATCTAGGAGAAATCTTCTGCACGAGTGGGGGGGTGGGGGGAATTGTGACTGAAACATGGAGGCTGAAGACTATTACCTATAGAGACACTTTGGTTGTTGCTTTTAGGGGTATAAAGTGCTGTAGCTGTTCAGCTATGTCTACACAGCACAGTTGGAGTTTCGGCGGGTTTCGTATTTTGAAATAATCCGACAGTACCCTGTGCTGCATAGATAACAATGAACAAACCTGTTCATTTTTTTTTTTTACCGTCGCATTAAAAATCATGTTGTATATTCCGCCAGATTCTGCTCGGTTCTGCTGTCAGCCCCGTGCATTGAATGTATGGGGCCGACGGCAAATCCGAAAACCGACTGCGGCATTTGCGCAAATCTGCGACACAAGCCACAGTTCAGCAATGATAAAATGCAGTTGGCTTTCCTACCATGTAGATATGCGATGTAGACCTAGCCTTATAGAGTCACAGTGGCTGTCACTGTTATGGAACTACAGTGGCTCTCAGTATTATATCGCCTAGTCATATTATTATGACCACCAGTGAATATCCGTGTGCAGTTAGATGGGCTGGGAATGAATCAGTAAGGTCCTGGTAGGTGTCACTGGCATCCCACAGGGTCCATAGAGCCAACACCACCATCCAGAGGTCACACACAGGCTTAATTGGGGTAAAGTCGAGGAAATTAGGGGTCATAGTACTTGGAAGTCTTGGTCCTGCTCTTACAACCAATGTCGACATTTCTAGCTGTGTGTTGCATTGTCTTGCCGCCCATCCGGACCAGGGGAAACACTCGGCATGTATGGGATCTGTAAGGATGGATTCATAACCAAATCAGATGAAAGTGCCTTCCCCATGAATGAGTGGCTCAGATAATGCCACAAAAACATTCCTCAGATCATAACTTTACCACCAACAGCTTGTGTTCTTCCAGCAATGGTTGCAGAGTGTTTGTTCTCGCCTGACATGCTAATGTCTGTCCGTTACATGAGGCGGAAAACATAACTCATTGGAGAACCCTTAGCCAATCAGCAAAGGTCTAAGTCTGATACTGTCATGAAATTTAAAACCTTTTCTGGTGATGCAGCTTGGTTAGCAGAGGTGCAGTGACATCCGTCTGCTCCGGGCCCCATACACAGTAGGGTTAGCAGAGGTGCAGTGACATCCGTCTGCTCCGGGGCCCCATACACAGTAGGGTTAGCAGAGGTGCAGTGACATCCGTCTGCTCTGGGGCCCCATAATCAGTAGGGTTAGCAGAGGTGCAGTGACATCCGTCTGCTCTGGGGCCCCATAATCACAGTAAGGGTTAGCCCGAGGTGCAGTGACATCCGTCTGCTCCTTGCCCCCATACACAGTAGGGTTAGCAGAGGGTCAGTGACATCCGTCTGCTCCAGGGCCCCATACACAGTAGTGTTAGCAGAGGTGCAGTGACATCCGTCTGCTCCTGGCCCCCATACACAGTAGGGTTAGCAGAGGTGCAGTGACATTCGTTTGCTCTGGGACTCCATACGCAGTAGGGTTAGCAGAGGTGCAGTGACATCTGTCTGCTCCGGGGCCCCATGCACAGTAGGGTTAGCAGAGGTGCAGTGATATCCGTCTGCTCCGGGCCCCATACACAGTAGGGTTAGCAGAGGTGCAGTGACATCCGTCTGCTCCTGGGCCCCATACACAGTAGGGTTAGCAGAGGTGCAGTGACATCCGTCTGCTCCTGGGCCCCATACACAGTAGGGTTAGCAGAGGAGCGGTGACATTCGTTTGCTCTGGGACTCCATACGCAGTAGGGTTAGCAGAGGTGCAGTGACATCCGTCTGCTCCAGGGCCCCATGCACAGTAGGGTTAGCAGAGGTGCAGTGACATCCGTCTGCTCCTGGGCCCCATACACAGTAGGGTTAGCAGAGGTGCAGTGATATCCGTCTGCTCCGGGACCCCATACGCAGTTGGCATGGGCTAAACTATAGCCATAGTGACTGCATTGTGGCCCGGAGATTGAGGGGGCCCCATTCAGGTAGAAGAACATTGTTCCTTTTTGTAGGGAACAAGCAGTTGGTAGCTTTCTGCTATGCAGTGGTGTTATGTGGGTTCTCTGATATATGGCGGCATTATATATACCTTTAGTTAATGCTATTTTGCTGCTGTTTGAGTTTATTGCGCCCTATCTAATTTTGCTATGGGGCCCCATGAATCCTAGTTACGCCACTAGTAGCAGGGTTAGCAGAGGTGCAGTAACCTCCATCTGCTCCAGGGACCCATACTTAGTAGTGTTATCGTCTAGTCGCCCCCTGAGTCATTAGGGTGGTGAGCTGCTCCCCTGCAGTGTGTCCTCCACCCTCTCATACCTTCATTATTCATAGCCAATGTTTCCCTCTCACATCAATGACACATGGTGCTCCACAGTTTCCACATCGCTTATTCACAGTGACGTCATTTGTCCACTTTCACCGCAGCAGCCACCCTGCACCCAAAAGCCAATAATGATCTCTATTTGCAACTGATAAATCATCTCTTTCACCTATGATAGCACCGAAGGATATGTGCAGACAGCCTATCACACACCTTATATACCCATCAAGCTAGCGCACCACACACGACTGCCTTCATGAGCTACGTGCTGCCGATGCCAATAGTAGGAAGTGGTCATAATAATATGACTGGACTGTGTATAGAGACATTCTATGGACATATTCACTAAGGTATAAAAGGGTTTCTGCTGCGATGGAATCGAGGGTGGGGGTGTGCCAGAAAGTTGCTTTTTCCAGTGTTGGAATATTCTCTGCGCTCCTTAAAGGCATTTTGCCACAATCTAATGTTGAAGTGGGATCCTCCAAAATGGGTGATGTATTTAATCCCTTTTCTAAATATATGTGAATATAAAAAGTGTAGCCTTTGAGAGCTGCAGCCTGACTAAGATGCCCTTAGTTTCCTGACTGTTTACATTAGCTAGACCAGGAGTTGATCTGGCCAAGCTTGCGTTGTTTGCACTTCTTATCTGATGGCAGGGAACATGAACGAGCTTTGAAGGGACTGGGGAGAAAAGATTCTGTGTCTTTTGTATAGAGAATCCACTGGTTGTAATATAATTATCTCAGTAAACATGCAGACCCCCCCTGGCTCTCTGCTCGGCTTCCCCCCCCACCCTACAGTAGTCCATGAATGAACAAAAGAACGCTGCCTGCTTGGAACTTATCTTCTCTCCTGAGCAGATAAGAGGGAGAAACAAAACCCATAGAGCTTGTGCACAATACAGTTCTCCCCTGTGGATTAGCCAAACAATGTTTACTCAACTACAGAGACTGAATATCAGCAACGTGCATGGGAGGAGGAGCGATGACATCACAGAGGAGGCACTTGTTTTTTTAAACACAGAAATACAACGCCCCTTTTTTCAAGCCTCAAGAGGGGAGTATCAGCCAGTTAGGTGAGGAATTCACTTCTTGGCAAAACCCTTTTAAAGGGATGTATTGCTTCTTTAGTTCGGCTGATTCATATTGCTCTCCGCTTCTCAACTCTAGAAATGCAGGGACGTTTCTTTCCCTCCCAGCTGGGTGACATCATCCCCCCTTCACTGTTCATGCTGGCTCCCGAGACCTCCCCTCACCCCTCTTGAGTCACTGTGTCTCTCCCTATGCAGTCTTATTTTGTAAGAGCTGTATACATACCACAGGCTGCATTCAATCTAGACTGAGCACTGATCTCTTCTCCTCTCACAGCTGGAGATTTGTTACAGTTGAATCCAGCTTTCTATGAACTGCACAAATCTCCCTTCTATGCAGAAGAGTTAGGCACCAAGACACAACTGTGCTGTTTTCTGATTGTAGAATCTGCTGCGGTGTGTTTCTGCTGGGTGTGCAGAGAGAAATTGCTACGGCCCCTAACTCTTGAGTCAAAGAGGCAGGGATCGACACAAATTGTGCTGTTTCCTGATTGTAGAAGCCCTGCAGTGTTATTCTGTTTCTTCTGGCTGTGCAGAGTGAAAATGTGCCGGTCCCTTACTTTGAGTGAGAGGCAAGTTCCGTGAATACGGCCGACCAGGGGGCCGAACAGAATGTAAATGAGCTCTCAGCTAGTGAAATCAAGGAGGAGGGATCCGACCAGCACTGGATATCAGTATAAACAGAAACAGAAGATAAGGAAAACTGTGAATACAAGACAGCTTTGCTAATAACATCTAATTGCAAAGTTGCTTGTTTTCACTGTCCCCTTATTCTGAAGACCATTTAATGAAATGATACAACCCCTTTAATGTAGGATTATGTCCTGTTCAGTGTCCTGTCTGGTGCAGCATGTTGTCACGTCTTCGGCTGTTTCTTGCAGATATCAACAGATCCTGCACAGAAATCTGGTGTATTTAGCGACTATAGCTGATTCCAATCAGAATATGCAATCTCTGCTTCCTGCGGTGAGTATGGAAGTCCTCCTCACCAGTGTCGAGCACCTTCCTTCCCTTTTCTATAATAAGGATTATGACCATCGCACAGATTTTCCCTCAACCCCCACTAGACAGTCACACTCATGGTCATCATCTTGGGCTATAGAATTGGACCATCTCTGGGCAGCACAAGGCCGGGTTCACATAGTGCAGTTTTTAATGCATTTACTCTTAGCTTTACCATTCTCATTTGTGTAGTCCTTGACTTGAGCTATTTGCAGAGTATTCCCTTTCACTGCTACGGGATGATTTGCTTGCAGGTGTCCTATCTGCTTCCAGTTTTATGCAAATAGTGCATAGTCGCTGCATAATGAAAAGTTCTGCAACTTTCTAATATCCTTCTGTAATATCTTATGTATATAAATATATCCAGTGTCCAATATATTCTAATATCGTGTTTCCATTCTTCACCCTTTCCAAGACCTCTGTTTGCTGTCATTGCTTCTTGATTATCCTTAGAGGCTGGAAACTCTGTACAGACCTTAGAGTATGTTAAAAAGGGGGAATTTGGTGCAGAAAGTATATGGATTCTGCACCCACATCCACATGGAAAAGCGTCCCACTAAATTTAAAGGGGGTGTTCCTACCATAGACTTTGATGGCATACTGATAGAATATGCCATTAGAGTGTGAAAGGTGCTGATGCGAACTCTTGGAAATTATCGGCTCAGAATGGAGAGCTGGGCACGCCTGCACATGTCCTGTACTGCTCTTACATCTATTAGTGCAGTGTATTCAGTGATGGGTGGTCTATCGCGCCTCTCTACAGTTTAATGCGGTACTACATGTCCTGTACTGCTCTTACATGTATTATTGAGGTAGCATGTAGTGATTCGCGGTCTATAGCGCCTCTCTACAGTACAGTGAGATACTACATGTCCTGTACTGCTCTTACATGTATTAGTGAGGTGTATGCAGTGATTCGCGGTCTATAGCCCCTCTCTACAGTACAGTGCAGTACTACATCTCCTGTACTGCTTACATGTATTATTGAGGTGCATGCAGTGATTCGCGGTCTATAGCGCCTCTCTACAGTACAGTGCAGTACTACATCTCCTGTACTGCTATTACTTGTATTAGTGAGGTGCATGTAGTGATCGGCGGTCTATAGCACTTCTCTACAGTACAGTGCGGTACTACATGTCCTGTACTGCTCTTACATGTATTAGTGAGGTGCATGCAGTGATTGGCGGTTTATAGCGCTTCTCTGCAGTACAGTGCGGTACTACTCTTACATGTATTAGTGAGGTGCATGTAGTGATTGGCAGTCTATAGCTCCTCTCTACAGTACAGTGCGGTACTACATGTCCTGTACTGCTCTTACATGTGCCAGGATGAGCGGCTCCGTTGGGCACCATTTGAGGCCCTGATTTTCTGATACATTGTGTACAAAGTCCATGACCCAAGAAGCTCCTGTCCTCATCATAGAAAAGTGATTTCCAGCTTCCAGCAGCTCTCTCTGATGTTATATGGAAGGATGCGCCTTATCTGGATTAGTATCTGCTTCATTTTCTTTACAATTACCAGTTTTCCATAGAGCTATGGTTTCAACATACAATGGTCGTCCCAGTTAATATTGTATGATGAGAGGTCCCTGTATATAGATGTCAGCTAGGTCCTAGTGCTGAGAATGTATTCTATATATCAACCTGGTCCAATTCATTTGTGTTCTTCTATTTGACTTGTATCATTTCCCTATGAAATGACGTAATTTTTGGGGTCGGTATAAAATGATATAGAAATGACACTGTTTTATTTTGCAGCCGCCGACACAGAGCATGAATCTGGGCCCTGGAGGAATGAGCCAAACGGGCCCCAGCCAGAGCCTTCACTCCCAGGGCAATCTGAGTGACGCGCTGGGTGCCAGCCTGCCGCCCTCCTCCCTCATGCAGAGCCAAATCACGAACGGTGAGGTCTCTCTCGTGCATTACAATTGCTTAGCAACAAAAGCGCGAGGTGCGCGAGGCCCTGTCTGATGGAGACGTCTGGCCGGGGTCCTGGGGACATTCGTATGTCCTTGTGTAGGTGACGGCGCGGAGGAAGACGTGTTGTTCTATTTCTATTCTGCATTGTTTATTTGTTTGTTACATTGTAGCGAGTCTCACTTTTCCTCTCTTCTTTTCTTTTTTGGAATAGGCCCCAACCATGTCACCATGCAGCAGTCCGGTCAGACCACCATGCCGACCACTAGCATGAGCATGGCAGTCAGCTCTCATGGCACAGCCCCTGGGTATAGTCACACTGTGCCCAGCACCCAGAATATGCCAATGCAGAGTCAGAGCAGCATAGGCAACTATGTGTCAAGGGCTAATATGAACATGCCTACAAACCCAGGTAAGCAGAGCCGGGGCTGGAGAGCCGTGTTTATGGTACATGTATTTAAGGCTACGTCTGTCGTTAAGGGTCTGCAGGCTCGGACTGGCCCACAGGAGAGCAGGGGAAGGCCCTGGGGGGCCCTGGCATGTTGGGCCTGTATCTGCTTTTTAGGGAAAGAGTCAGAGTGCAAGAGTCATGTGCAGTATGTATAGCTGTAGAATGGGTGCTCCAGGAGGGACGCGACTGGTGGGCCCCTCCGGAAGGGACGCGGCTGGTGGGCCCCTCCAGGAGGGACGCGGCTGGTGGGCCCCTCCGGGAGGGACGCGGCTGGTGGGCCCCTCCGGAGGGACGCGGCTGGTGGGCCCCTCCGGGAGGGACGCGGCTGGTGGGCCCCTCCGGGAGGGACGCGGCTGGTGTGCCCCTCCGGGAGGGACGCGGCTGGTGGGCCCCTCCGGGAGGGACGCGGCTGGTGGGCCCCTCCGGGAGGGACGCGGCTGGTGGGCCCCTCCGGGAGGGACGCGGCTGGTGGGCCCCTCCTGGAGGGACGCGGCTGGTGGGCCCCTCCAGGAGGGACGCGGCTGGTGGGCCCCTCCGGAAGGGACGCGGCTGGTGGGCAGTCCAGAAGTGATGGATTACGATCAGAACAATAAATACTAGAGAGATATAAGAGAGCTAAATAATTGATGGATTGATGTCAGACAGATATTTGATAGATGGATATGGGATAGATAGATAGATAGATAGATAGATAGATATGGGATGGATGGATAGATAGATATGGGATATGTAGATATGGGATAGATGGATATGGGATAGCTAGATGGATAGATATGGGATGGATAGATAGATATGAGATGGATGGATAGATAGATAGCTATGAGATGGATAGATAGATAGAGAGGGAGATAGATTGATTGATGTCAGACAGATATATGTGATGCTTCTGCCCATACAATGCCATCGGACGTGCTCTTATCCTCTTGATCTGCCGTTGTGTCCCAGTGTCTATGATGCATCAGCAAGCCGCCAGCTCTCATTACACCACAGCACAAGGAGGAGGTCAGCATTACCAGGGGCAGTCTTCAATTTCCATGATGAGCCAGAGCAACCAGGGGAGCAGCATGATGGGTCAGAGGCCCCTGGGGCCATACAGGTCTTCTCAGCAAGGTGAGGTGACATGACCGCATGGTGCACTGCCTGCCATTCCACACATCACCACCAGGGGCATGTCATTGTTTGCTCCTTCCATACAATAAAACATAATGAAGCTGTGCACATCTAAAATATATTCTGAAAAACGCAAGCATAGGTGCACACTAAAAAGGCAATAGCATATATCTAACAAATATCAGTTTCACACTAAAGACTAAGTAAAACCTCAAGGTATATAGGAATATTGAAAATGCATTACTGCTAAGGAAAATATGAAAACCTGGGACTCTTAGTTTACAGTATTTGATCAAAAATTGTATTAAGCTCACCTCCCAAAACGTCAAGGGATCCCAGAGCAGGTGAGTCCCTACACTAAATATTTCCTCACTAGGCGTCAATCCAGACTGCAACTTCAGGGAATGGTAGGAACTAGCAACTGGATCATCCTGCACTGGTTAAAAAGAGGCAGCTGAGTGCAGCAAGCCAATGAGATCCCCTTGACGTTTTGGGAGGTGAGCTTAATACAATCTTTGATCAAATACTGTAAACTAACTATTTTCCTTAGCAGTAATGCATTTTCAATATTCCTATATACCTTGAGGTTTTACTTAGTCTTTAGTGTGCCACTGATATTTGTTAGATATATGCTATTGCTCCTTCCATACAATGTAGCCATGTGATACTATTACCTTACTATACATTACAAACAAGTAATTCCAGATTGTTCATTGGGATGTGTTGTCCCCTCATGTTCTGGGTCTAGGTTCTGCTCAGCAATACCTGGGTCAGGAGGAATACTACAGCGAGCAGTACGCACACAGCCAGAGTTCCTCGGAATCGATGAGCCAGCAGTATTACACCGATGGTACGTGTCCAACCTCTCTGTCATAGCAGCCAGCGTGGGGTAATCGACTGTGCTTAGAGCCTAGGTCCATCATATGGCATTTGAGTTACACTCCGTATACAGATGTCAGCTATTGTTCTCTGGTATCAAGTGGTTCAGAGAGCGCAAAAGCAGTATTATTTGTGATGCAGATTGCGGTACAAGCCTAAAGGTGCAATCATGGCGGTCATAACGCAGTGAAAAACTGTAGTGTTTCCTCTCTGCAAAGAGCAAAGAAAATGTAAAATAAAAACCTCTCTGTTGCGTCTTAGAAACTGTTAACAAGCTGCTGTTGACGGACCTGCGATTCTTATGTGTCTCTGGCTAGTACTTTGATGTCCTGTTGTGATTGGATCTTCTTGGTTCATTAAAGCTTTTAGCCAGGATTTAAGGGGAAAATCACAGATTCCACAACAAAATTTACAAATTTCCACATCCGTAATTTAAACAAATTGTCACAGTACTGGCATTAAAGGGGTTGTCTCACTACAATGATTGCTGCTTTTTATGTTAAAGATCTGGCAAAAACAAGTCACTTTGCAATATGTGTCTATTAACCGTGTCCTACCTATTCCTAGATATCCCCTCTTGTATGGGTTGCACCAGCTCCTCAGGTAGCTATAGCGACAGACCTGTTCGATCTCTCCTGATAGGCTTCCATCACTGGTTGCTATAGCTACAGACCTTTTTACTCTCTCCTAATAGGCTGCCAGTGCTGGTTGCTATAGCTACAGACCTGGCTTCTACTGCAGCCTAGTAGAAGCCAGTAAACACGCCCCTGAATTCAAATTGAAACCAAGAAAACAGGACTGAGGTGAGATGAATCAATGTAGTGAGACAACCCCCTTTAATATGTGCTAAATAGAAACATCATATACAGGTCATGTAGGCTTATTATTGGCTTGGTATTATTTACAGGTCTTACAGATTTATCTTTTGGCTTCTGTTTTTTCCCCTGAGAAACCCTCCTTAGAATTAGGAGGAGGAAACGCGTCGGGAAGGAAGTTTTTTGGTGTATATAATTTTCATCTTGTTTGTTTAGTTTTCATTTTTTGAGCTTGTTTGTGAAGGTCTGTGTATAGCAGCGGTTTTGGGTTCTCTATGATGAGTGTATCTGGAGTGGGGCCGCCCTTGTTGGGGCGATGAACCTGCAAGTACCTATTTAGGTGTTAGGGGTTCAACAGGGAAAAGATTGCCTGTCTGAAAATGAATATGACCCCCTCTCTTCTCTAGTAACGGAGCAACACTAAGATATTATTTGGGGAACCACTAAATTATTTTAAGGAAAATGGAAGGTCTTCACAATTGTGAGGTACTTTAGGTTTCTGTCTGAGACATAGTTGTGCTGTTTCTATTTAGCTTGTGTCACTGAATAGTAATTGAGTATATATTTTTTTTAGAGTAATATTAAAAGTTATATTTTAACCACATAAAAAAAACTATTACTGTGACAACAGGATTTAAGGGGGTTTTCAAAAAAAAAAAAAAAGATACTACCAGCATGCACTGTGCTAACATAGAAAATGAACCCATACTTGCGTCTCCCGTCACCACCGTTTCAGAGCTCCAGTTTTCCGCCCCAGTCTTTTACTGATGATGTCACATTCATGGATCACATGATGCTGCAGCCAGTATGTACATGATGTGACCACAGAGGTCAGTGATTGGCTGCAGCATCATGTGATGCATGAACGTGACCTCATCAGTTGGGGACCAGGGAGAATACTGAAGATCTGAAATTGCTGGAACGTTGGTGAAGAGAGATGTAACTACGGGGTAATTTTCTATGTTAGCGCAGTGGGAGTTGGTAGGGAGGTTTTAAAAGTCTTCTAAAAACCCCCCTTTAAATCCTGACCAAAACCTTTACCAAGAAGATCCAATCACAGCAGGACATCAAAGCACTAGCCAGAGAGGCATAATAAGAATAGCAGGTCTGTCAATAGCAGTTTAACAGTTGGTTGGAAGGTTTTTCAAAGTCTTGGAAAACCCCTTAAAATAAAAATGGTTTCTTTATTCTAAAAACCGTGCCACCCCTGTCCACAGGTTGTGTGTAGCATTGCAACCCCATTCACCTTGCTGTAGTCAAGCTGCAATACCAGACAGTTGTGGTGCTGTTTTTGGAGGAAAGTAACCATGTTGAACTAACCTTGGACACCATTTAACTAATTCGGCTCTGCTACATCTGCTTAAACAAGCATTTTCTTTCTTTAGCTTTCAATGTGTTCAAAAGGGGGCGTGTGTGATCTGTTTGAAGTGCATATCATGTGACCCAGCAGGCTTGATATCACCAGGCCTTTCCCCAAAGTGTGTTCACTCTAGTCAAACAAAGGTCTGTTTATGAAAAGAGCTGTGAGTAGCTACAATGTAGCTGAGTGGTTAGCATTTTTTCCTTTCATCATATGGGTCTTAGGTTCAAATCCCTGCAGGAACCAAACATATGGATTTTTTTGTGTGTGTCTCAATGCACACACCTGATTGAGGTTTCTTTTTTCTTTTTGTATTAATCTGCACTGTTTGACTAATTATTTCAGAGTACAGGGAACAGGAGTAGAGTGACAGCACCTGGGGTTGAACACTCGCTCAGCAGTGAGTGTGTGTGATTACTAAGAAGTACAGAGAACGGGGGTAGAATGACAGCACCTGGGGTTGAACACTCGCTCAGCAGTGAGTGTGTGTGATTACTAAGGAGCACAGAGGACGGGAGTAGAATGACAGCACCTGGGGTTGAACACTCGCTCAGCAGTGAGTGTGTGTGATTACCGAGTACAGAGAACGGGGGTAGAATGACAGCACCTGGTGTTGAATCTTCGCTCAGTAGTGAGTGTGTGTGATTACTAAAGCGTACAGAGGATGGGAGTAGAATGACAGCACCTGGGGTTGAACCTTCGCTCAGCAGTGAGTGTGTGTGATTACTGAGTACAGAGAACGGGGGTAGAATGACAGCACCTGGATGTTGAATCTTCGCTCACGGTGAGTGTGATTTGATTACTAAGGAGCACAGAGGACGGGAGTAGAATGACAGCACCTGCGGTTGAACCATCGCTCAGCAGTGACTGTGTGTGATTACTAAGGAGAACAGAGGACGGGAGTAGAATGACAGCACCTGGGGTTGAACCTTTGCTCAACAGTGAGTGTGCTTGATTACTAAAGCGTACAGAGGATGGGAGTAGAATGACAGCACCTGGGGTTGAACCTTTGCTCAACAGTGAGTGTGTGTGATTACTAAAGAGTACAGAAGATGGGAGTAGAATGACAGCACCTGGGGTTGAACCTGTGCTCTGCAGTGAGTGTGTGTGATTACTAAAGAGTACAGAAGATGGGAGTAGAATGACAGCACCTGGGGTTGAACCTTCACTCAGCAGTGAGTGTGTGTGATAATTAGACAGGGAAGAGAGTAAGAGGTGATGTCTGAACATGTGTGACCAGGACCGAGAAGCTCTCATCATTGGTTGTATCCCCTGGAGATGAGCTGTAAATTCTGGATCACTAAAGGAGCAGCTAAAACAAAATGTAAAGACTTTTTGATAGTGACGATTGGGGAAAATCTTTATTATTGAATTTGCAAGCTCGTCGTATGCTTGAATAGCAGTACTTGTAGATGCTGTGTTCTGTTATTACCACAGAGGGCGCTGTACACCCTTTCACTGCTAAACATACTTTGTACATACCAAACATACATGCCAAAGTATGTTTTGTAGTTCATTTGAGATTGGCGATCTCATTGGCTTGCTGCACTCAGCTGCCTCTTTTAAACCAGTGCAGGATAATTCAATTGCTAGTTCCTACCATACCCTGAAGTTGCAGTCTGGATTGACGCCTAGTGAGGTAATATATTTAGTGTAGGGACTCACCTGCTCTGGGAACCCCTTGATGTTTTGGGAGGTGAGCTTAATACAATCTTTGATCAAATACTGTAAACTAAGAGTCCCAGGTTTTTCATATTTTCCTTAGCAGTAATGCATTTCCAATGTTCCTATATACCTTGAGTTTTACTTTTAGTCTTTAGTGTGTCCATGATATTTGTATTAGATGTATATATTACCCTTTCACTGCTGTTCTCTAATCTAGGACATGGAGACTACACGTACCAGCAGTCGTCGTATGGTGAGCAGAGCTATGACCGGACGTTCGACGACTCCTCGCAGCACTACTATGAAGGAGGTCGGGAAAGGGCAGCATGGATGTGGATAATAACCCGGAGCTTTACTGGGCAAAAACGTATTGTGACCCTTTTATTTATTCCTTATTTAGCAGGAAACACTCAGTACAGTCAGCAGCAGAGCGGATATCAGCAGGGGACAGGTCAGCAACAGGCATATACCCAGCAACAGCAGTACTCCAATCAACAGAACTACCCTGGACAGCAGCAGCAGGGATACGGTGAGTGGGGGGGTGGATGGCGGCTCCAATTTGGAGAGGTCTATAGCCCGACTATGGCAAAACTACAACTCCCAATATCCTAAGAGGGTAAGCTGGATTTTTTTTCTTCCTTGCAGTCCCAGCACAGGGCTCGTCCTCACAGTATTCAACTTATCAGCAAGGTCAGAGCCAACCCTACTCCAGCTACCGGGCGCCACAGAGCGCGTCATCTGCCCAGCAACAGAGGCCCTATGGCTACGAGCAGGTAGTATACACGCCCTTACCTATACGAGGGGGGTGAGGAAATTTATGTCCGCTGGTATATTATGCACCGAATAGTATAAAAAGGCGCACGATTCGTCATAAATTTTTCTCACCTTTGCACCACGAATTTAAATTTTAGTATGAACTTGTGCAGATTTCTGGCATGGATTACACGAAGCCTCTTGGGCAGTTTCCACTGTTTTGAAACATGGCAAAAGCAGGGTAATATTGAAAGTCAAAATTTTCCAATTTGTTTGTTTTTTGTTTTTTTTTTACACCAGAAAATTTGTTGGAGAGTTTTTATGAAATTCCTTCCATTGTTCGTTATGCGTCTCTGGACTATGTCTCATCTCCAATTTTTAATTTTTTTTTTATATTTTCCCCTCCACGTTTATGGGCTTTTTTGTAACTGGTTGACAGCCACCTGTTGACTATAAGGCTGCGTTCACATGGAAAAGACCAAATACCGGTCGGATTTCCTGACCAGTGTTTGGTCTTTTTTTGGCACGCAGGGGGGTGGCTTTTGTCCGCAGTTTGTGGATTCAAGCCCTCCCCATTCACACCCATATGTTCATGTTCTGCCTGAAAACTGGGCAGAAGAATGAACATGTTCTAAGTTTTTTGGATCGCCGGCGATGTCAAAAACGGTCCGGCAGGAAATCCGTGCAGTGGGGACTGCTGAATGGATTTTCTATTAAAGGGGTTGTCTCACTACAAGGATTGCTGCTTTTTATGTTAAAGATCTTGCGAAAAAAAGTCACCTTGTAATATGTGTCCATTAACTGGGTCCTACCTATTCCTAGATATCCCCTCTTGTAAGGGCTGCATTAGCTCCTCACATCGCTTTAGCTACAGACCTGTTCTATCTCTCCTGATAGGCTGCCAGTGCTGGTCACTATAGCTACAGACCTGTTTGATCTCTCCTGATAGGCTGATAGCACTGGTTGCTGTAGCTACAGACCTGTTTGATCTATCCTGATAGGCTGCCAGCACTGGTCGCTATAACTACAGACCTGGCTTCTACTGCAGCCTAGTAGAAGCCTGTAAACCCGCCCCTGAATTCAAAATGAAACCAAGAAAACAGGACTGTGGTGAGTTGAATCAGTGTAGTGAGACAACCCCTTTATGGTCTATGGGGGAGCGTTGCTTGTCGGTTTTCAGACGGTTTGTAAAATCGCAAACCGTCTGCAAAACCGACCAATAACCCTTGCCGTGGGGACAAGCCCTAAATTACCGGGCGGTTGTTGCTTAAGGGTATGTTCACACGGTGTGTTGGATCCGTTTTTGGATCCAAAAATCGCATCCAAAATCGCATCCAACATGCAGGTGCATGTTTGGCTGCATTTTGGCTGCAGCAGGATCACACCCTATAGTTTATTATAGGGCTCCTGCTGCGTCTTTTGGATCAAGAATTGACATGACAATTCTTTGAACAGATCCGAAAGACGCATCAGAAAGACTCATGTAAAACGCGTATCGGCGATCACTCGTCTAAACGCTGATGTGTGTTTTACATTAAAAGCAATGTAAATCACACTGCACATTGTTAGATGCGTGTTTGGGTCCATTTAGGGTCTGAAACAGGGATCCAAAAAATATATGTACACACGGAGTCAATACGCCTAAGAACACGTATAAGAAATTAAAGCTGTGCTCCAATTGGTTTCTACTGACCTCAAAGACAAGGTAACTGATTGTGCCTTGTTTGTCAAAACTAGGAGTAAAACTGATTGTTGCAACCAATCAGAGATCAGCTTTCATTTTTTATTCTTTTAGTTAGACGGGCGGTAATTGATTTATGGAGCAGGCTCAACTTCTGAACACATTTGAGTCCCCCAGGGTGACCAAATGTTACTATAAAAGTAAAAAACAAACAAAAAAACACAAACCTTTAACAAGTTTTTAAAAATTATTATTATTATTTTCATTTATTTTGGAGCGCCCTTGATTCCAGGGCGCTGTACATTTCAGGCGGGTACACAAATAACATTGGTCAAACAATTACAAAGTGACAATAAGTGACTAACAACTGGTACAGAGGGAAAGAGGTCCCTGCCCGCGAGGGCTTACAATCTACAGGGGAGGGGGAAAGAGACAGAAGGTGAGGGGCAGACATGTTTGTGGGGCGGAGCAGTGCAACACGGTTAATGTTGGCTATAGGCGATCCTGAAGAGAAGGGTTTTCAGGTTACGTTTGAAGCTAGTGAGAGTGGGGGAGAGTCTGAGGTGTTGAGGCAGTGAGTTCCAGAGTGTGGGGGAAGCACGAGAGAAGTCTTGGAGACGGTTGTGTGAGGAGGTGATAAGAGGAGAGCAGAGGAGAAGGTCCTGTGAGGAGCGGAGATTGTGTGAGGGGAGATATTTGGAAATTAGGGCTGAGATGTATGGAGGGGGGGGGGAGGTTATGGAGAGCCTTATAAGTCAAGGTTGCTAGCTTGAACCGGATTCGCTGGGCAATGGGAAGCCAGTGAAGGGATCGGCAGAGGGGAGAGGCAGGGGAGTAGCGAGGAGAGAGGTGGATAAGACGGGCAGCAGAGTTAAAGGAGTTGTCTCACTACATCAATTCATCTTATTTCAGTCCTGTTTTCCTGGTTTCATTTTGAATACAGGGGCATGTTTACTGGCTTCCACTAGGCTGCAGTAGAAGCCAGGTCTGTAGCTATAGCAACCAGTGTTGGCAGCCTGTCAGGAGAGAGTAAACAGGTCTGTAGCTATAGCGACCGGAGAAGCTGATGCAGTCCATACAAGAGGGGATATCAAGGAATAGGTAGGACACTGTTAATGGACATATATTGCAAAGTGACTTGTTTTTGCAAGATCTTTAACATAAAGGGGTTGTCTCACTACAAGGATTGCTTTTTAAGAATGGTTTGGAGGGGAGCGAGGGTGCTAGCTGGGAGGCCACAGAGAAAGATGTTGCAGTCAAAGGTTATCCCAAGGCAGCGGACCTGTGGTGCTGGCGAGAGAGTGTAGCCGTTGACAGTGATAGAGAGATCGGGTGGAGGGATGGAGTGGGACGGTGGGAAGATAATAAATTCAGTTTTCTCCACGTTTAGTGTAAAAAAAAAAAACAAAAAAAAAAACCCTAAAAACTGAAAAAATCTATTTCCCGTTTTATTACATAAAAAACCCCTCTGAATAATGAAAAAAATTGCACAATTGTGTTTTTTTTTTTTTTTTTTCCATTTCCAGACCCTCATCAAATTTTATTATGGCTCCCTAGTATGTTATATGGTGCATTTAATGGAACCACTAGAAATGCAACACGTCCTTTAAAAAAAACAACAAAGCCCAATAGAACTATGTGAAGGAAAAAAAAATAAATGTCTGACTCTTGAAAGGTGGGGAGGTAAAAAATGTGAAAAACAACCATTCCAGCTCTGCCAGACCTCCAGTGTTCAACCCGCTTCTGGTCCTTCACTGATGACTTCACGTTCATGGATCACATGATGCTGCAGCCAATCACTGAGCTCTGTACATGCGGTCATGTGACTGCTGAGGTCAGGGATTGGTTGCTGTATCATGTGATCTATAAAAGTGATGTCATCAGTGAGGAATCGGGGGTGGGAGGATAACACTGGCGCTCTGGCAGAACTGGGATGGTGGTGATGAGAGAGGTAAGTATGTGGTCATTTTCTACTTTAGCACAGTGGGGTGGTGGTAGGAGGGCTGGGATGATGGGTAGGTGATGGTAGGCGACCACCTAGGGCTCCGCTTCATCCCAGGCATAAATGGGGCGCAATGTGGTATGGAGTGAGCTGAATTTTATGTTGGGAGGGAAGGGGTGGGGCGTTACATGCCTTATTTGACCAAGGCACCAGAATACCTTGTCCCAGCCTTGGGTGGTACGGAGGTTTTGGAAACCCCTTTTAAGATGGTTGGTAGCACTTGCTTCCCAGTGGGACTGATTCTTGCTCAGCCTTGAAGTTGTTCCTTACCCAGACCTAGCTTGGTCATCGCTCCTTCTCCTTATTGACCCACGATACCAACCATTGTGTCTGTTTTTTTTCTCCCCACAGGGTCAGTATGGAAACTACCAGCAATAAGTAAATGTTGTGACCATGGTGCCCCATCTCTATGGTTGAGAGAACTTTTTATGATACCCGGCCCGGCTTTTGCCACAACTACTGAATCTAAGATGGAAGATCAACGATGGAACCACCAAGACTTTCTCCAAGGAAAGGAGGAAACACCAAGGAAAATGTTTAGGAACAAGCCAGCCCATCTGTGATGTGACCCAGCACTGTTAGTAGTCCAGGCTGAACCAGAGAAGCTGAATCTTGACCTCCAGGACCCCTGCAGGACAAATGGACACAGGCACAGTGGAATATCCATAGAGATGGCTCTGCTTACCACTGTACTTTAGTCTCATTCAAATGACTGGGACTGAGCTGCAGTACCAGACTGAGCCACACTCTGAGCATGGCGCTATATCTTTGCACACAACAGAGGGGGTGCTGTATCAACTTAAGCATTGAGGCCCCTTTATTCTGCTAATCGGAAGGGGTTCTGCTGATCAAATAAGTCCAAGAAAACCCCTTGAATTCCACAATTCCTATAAATGTCCAGGAAACTGAGTTATACAGAGCTGATTTCTGGGAGTTTTATACTGCAGAACTGCTTTTACTATTCCTGTGCTGCCCCCTGATCAGCAGGGGCAGGGCCGCCATAAAGGCAGTACAGGGGGTACTGCCGTACGGGGCCCGGTGAATGAAGGGGGCCCGCTGCAAGTGGGGTTTATGGGAAAGGGGGGCCAGACGCTTCAGCTGTATGGGGCCCTGAAATTTCTGATGGCGGCCCTGAGCAGGGGTCCCTGAGGTTGAAATCCCACTGGTTGAACAAGTCATCTGTGTTCAGTTCCTAGAAAACCTGATAGAACTATAGAAGTCCAGGAAGCTGAGCTACACAGAGCTGTTTTCTGGGAGCTTTGCACTGCGGAGCTGCGTCTGCTTTTTTTCTGTACTTTAGAGTCTTCAGTTTGAATTTTCGAGGTTTAGAACCCCACCAATCAAATACGGACCCCCATGAATTGTTCAAGTCCAAGAAAAGCCTTTAAATTCCAGAATTCGTATAAATCTCCAGGAAACTAAGATACATGGTGCTGTGTTCTAGGAGCTTTGTATTGCAGAGCTGCTTTTACTATTACTTGTATTGCAGAGCTGCAGCCTGTTTGGCAGGTGTCCCGAAGGTTGGAATCTCATTGATCCAAACATTTATGGCTATGTTCACACGGGGTAATTTCGTCGCGCATTTCGCCGTTTATTTGCGCTCTAATACGAGCGAGATGCGCGCCAAAATTACGGTAATTCATAGTTCTCATAGAGAACTATGGATCACGCCTCCTCTCCCCGCTCGTACAATACGATCGTATTGTACGCACGGGGAGATAGGTAACATGTCAACTGGGGTATGTTCACACGAAGTGTTTCGGGAGTCGCGCTAATACGTACATACTCCGGCGGCATGGGGGGGGGGGGGCATTGACATTCGTTACTCGCGCCGCGTAATTGACATGTCACTTATCTCTTTCTGCGCGTATTGTAAGAGTGGGGAGAGGAGGCATAATCCATAGTTCTATATGAGAACTATGGATTACTGTAATATTAGAGCACAAATACACGGTGAAATGCGCGCCGAAATTACCCCGTGTTAACATACCCTTCCTGGCGGCAAATACGCGCCGCAAGTATTGAATGTCAATAGGGCCTCGCCGCGCCGGAGGAGTACACGCGTTTTAGTGCGAGCTCCCAAAGCACACTATGTACTGTACGCGCCGCATTACATCGTGTGAACATAGCCTATAAGTCATCAGTGTTTAGTCCCTGGAAAACCCAATAGAAGTTCAGGAAGCTTGGAGCTGTTTTCTGGGGGCTTTGCACTGCAGCGCTGCTTCTACTATTTTTGTATCACGGCCTCGTTTGTCTGTTCAGCAGGGGTCCTGAGAGTCAGAACCTCACCAATGAAATATTTAAAGGCTATCAGTGCTTAGTTCCTGGAAAACATAATAGAAGTCTAAGAAGCTGAGCTATATGGAGCTGTTTTCTGGTGCGTTGCACTGCAGAGCTCCTTCTACTATATCAGTCTGTTTGACATAGGTTCCTGATTTTTAGAACCTCACCAATCAAATACTTACAGGCCATCAATATTTTGTTCTTGGAAAACCCAATAGAAGTCCAGGCAGCTGAGCTATATGGAGCTGTTTTCTGGGGCTTTGCACTGCAGAGCTGCTTCTACTATTTTTGTATCACCGCTTCTTTTGTCTGTTCAGCAGGGGTCTTAAAGGGGTTGTCTCACTACATTGATTCATCTCACCTCAGTCCTGTTTTCTCCGTTTCACTTTGAATTCAGGGGCGTGTTTACTGGCTTCCACTCGGCTGCAGTAGAAGCCAGGTCTGTAGCTATAGCAACCAGTGCTGGCAGCCTATCAGGAGAGATCAAAGAGGTCTGTAGCTATAGCGACCTGAGTAGCTGATGCAGCTCATACAAGAGGGGATATCTAGGAATAGGTAGGACACTTAATGGACACATGTTGCAAAGTGACTTGTTTTTGCAAGACCTTTAACATAAAAAGCAGCAATTCTTGTAGTGAGACAACCCCTTTAAAAGTCAGAACCTCATCAATGTTAGGTTTTCCAGGAACAAAATAGAGGTTCAGGCAGCTGAGCTATATGGAGCTGTTGTCTGGGGACTTTGATGAGGCTGCAACACAGAAACAGAGCAGCTCTGCAGTGCAGTCTCTTCGGCAGGGGTCCCAAGTGTCAGAACCCCACTGACCAGACATTGATAGGCCACCAGTTTCCAGTTCCTGGAAAACCTAATAGAAGTCCAGGCAGCTGAGCTATATGGAGCTGTTTTCTTTGGTCTTTGAGCTGCAGAGCTACTCTCACTTTTTCTGTATCGCGGCCTCGGCAGTCTCTTCGGCAGGGGTCCCGAGGGTCCAAACCAACTGATCAGACACTGATAGGCCGTCAGTTTTCAGTTCCTGCAAAACCTAATAGAAGTATATGGAGCTTTTTTCTAGGTCCTTCACTATATCCTCTGACAGAAGGGGGAACACTGTGTGGTCACCAGAACATTTCTTAAACTGTCTATGTAATAGTGCTTACTCCAGTGCCAGGGAGCAGCAGCCATCTTGACCTTGCCCAGGAAGCCCTGCAGGCTTTAGATACATTTATGTTTGCATTTAAAAAAAAAAAATAACAAGTTGAAGAGGTTGTCCTGGATCACCAAAACGTGTCTGCTTACTTCCAGGAGTAGATTTGTGGCTGTCTGTAGGTTGTCTGGTCCTGCAGCTCAGTCCCATTCGCTTGACCTACAATACCAGACACAACCTGTGGACAGATGTGGCACTGTTTCTGGATGTTCTAATCCTGGACAATCCCTTTAAGAGGACACTACCATCAAAAAATATTTTCACATATTTACAAGCAATATGCGATTTATAGAGAGATTTATTTTATTTTTTTTTAAATTGGGTGGTTTTGTTTTTTTTATATATTTTTTTTTTTTTTTTTTTTTTTTTTTTTAAGGGTCCCCTATGTACATGATTTCCTGGTTTGCCTCTCTGACTTCCCCTCTGTAAACTCTGATATTCTCGCAGTAAGGATTGCTTGACAATTCTCTTCCAGGCCAACTGTGGCCTGAGAGGTGTAAGTGAAATTCACAGGCTGATGTGTGAGGAGGGGAGGAACCCCCCCGGGAAAAGAAAATTATAAATAAACCCCAATTATCCCTTCTTGATTCCTCGGGCTGGAGAAAGAAAAAAAAAAAAAAAAAAAAAAAAAAAAAAAAAAAAAAAAAAAAAAAAAAAAAAAAAAAAATAGGACCAAAGCCATGTTTCAGGCGCAGTCCCCGCCGTATAAAGCAATTCTGGGGTGCGCGGGGGAGCGCGGCCCCCGCCAGGTCGCCTTATTCAGCGGGATTTTTGGGCCAATACAGCCCAAATCCCCAGTCGGCTGGAGAATAAGCCGTGTGAACACGGCCTAGAGTGAAATCAGTCCACTCTGCTGATTCTATCCTTTCATGTATTGCTCTTGCCATTTCCCTCCAGTCTTGTCTTATCTTTATTTAGGTCTGTCCAGAGAAGAACAGAGTGATTATTATGTCATTACCTACTATTTCTATTAAGACTTCCCTGCAGATCAGCTCTTCCTCTCGCAGCAGTAAAGTGAGATCAGTCCGCTCTGTTGCTTATATTCTTTTATGTATTGCTCTTGTCATTGCCCTTATCGGTCTATTCAAATCTTTATCTAGGCCTGTCCAGAGAACAACAGAGTGATCATTCTGTCATTACTTACTATTTGTAATAATACTACATACAGATCAGCTCCTCCCCTCACAGCAGCAGTAAAGTGAGATCAGTCCACTCTGCTAATTATATCCTTTTATGTATTGCTCTTGTCATTGCTCTTCTCAGTCTAAGCAATAATTCTGTCTTAACCTACTTTCTGTAATTAGATTACATGCAAATATGCATTGTCATTGCCCTCCGGTCTAGTATAATCTTTATCTAGGTCTGTCCAGAGAACAACAGAGTGATTATTATGTTATTACCTACTATTTCTATTGAGTCTTCCCTGCAGATCAGCTCCTCCTCTCTCACAGCAGCAGTAAAGTGAGATCAGTCCACTCTGTTGCTTATATTCTTTTATGTATTGCTCTTGTCATTGACCTTCTTGGTCTAGTCAAATCTTTATCTAGGCCTGTCCAGAGAACAACAGAGTGATTATTATGTCATTACCTAATATTTTATTAAGACTTCCCTGCAGATCAGCTCTTCTCACAGCAGCATTGAAGTGAGATCAATCCGCTCTGCTGCTTATATTTTTTAATGTATTGCTCTTGTCATTGCCCTTCTCGGTCTATTCAAATCTTTATCTAGGCCTGTCCAGAGACCAACAGAGTGATCATTATGTCATTTCTTACTATTTCTATTAATTTCCCTGCAGATCAACTCTTCTTCTCACAGCAGCAGTAAAGTGAGATCAGTCCACTCTCCTTTTATGTATTGCTCTTGTCATTGCTCTTCTCTGTCTAAGACCTCATTCTCTCTTAACCTACTTTCTGTCATTAGGTTACATGCAAATAAGCAGCAGCTGTAGTAAACTGAGGTTAGTCTACCGTGCCATTCAGGAGTTTTATCTCTTGACCATCACAGCTAGAGAAGGACAAACTTTAAAATTTTCATTTTAAATTGCATAGAACTGCTGAAATAAAAAAAAAAAGTAGGTTATATCATTTTTTTTTCAGGAATATTGGTTTTCACAATAATACTGCTTTCTGATGGAAGTGTCCCTTTAAGTATATGTCAGATTCATTGCACTACCTTGCTAAGGGCTGGTGGTCATGTGGTTCCTTCTGGCACTGGACTGAAGATTTTGGTGGCAAACAAGGGTTTTTCTTGTTGGGTAACCCAATGGCAGATGTGCTGGATTGTATTGGAAGGAGTAGGGTGTAGAGCGTTGTCTCCGCGACGATCTTGAAGTCCGTATGTCTAGGAGCGGAGACCCCCGGGTGTATAACTGTGTACATTTGATGTTTGGAGTATATTTTATTGGAGCACTTTTGAAGAAGCCGGATTCTTTTTCTCTCGTATGTATATTCAGCGTTCCTTTCAGAGCTGTACAGTATGTCCGTACGTATGTCGTATGTTTTGCTTTCTAAATGGTTGTAGAAGAGGAGTGCAGCGTCGCAGCAGGACAAAGCCGGTCCAGGAAAGGCAGCAATATATATATATTAGATTTTATTTAGACTTTGTTGTTTATTTTGTATTTAATGCACTGATTGTGCGACTTAAGGATTCCTCATCAGCCAAGGTATAATAAAAAAAATAAAAATCTGTCGTTATGGCTCATGTTTGGGGCTGAGGAACCACGTGAACGCAAGTGCTTTAAAAAAAAAAATCATGGCTGTTTAGTTTCAAAAAAAATAGCGCACCTCTATTAAACCTGTGGGTGGTGGATGGTAATGCAGCTCATCATTACACTATATAGACATGTAGCAATGTAGCAGGCACAAGTCATGGTGCTGATTTGGAAAGAAATCAGACATATTTTTTTTCTGCTCATAGACAAACTTTTAAAGTGTGTTCCCAACACTGTTAACGTTTTACAGTTTAGATCTAGAATCTATCTGCATAAAAAGTAAAGTCAAGGTGTTAATTACATATTCGTTAATCACTGATGCTACTTCACATGTATTATCTCTCCAGAGCTGCACTCACTATTCTGCTGGTGCAGGCTACTTTACATCACATCTTACTTATACCTGTACTGACCTGAGCTACATCCTGTAGTATCCTCCAGAGCAAGCACTCACTATTTGCTGGTGCGCTCACTGTGTACATACATTATTTTTTCCTGTACTGATCCATGAGTTTACATCCTGTATATCCTCCAGCAGCTGCTTCTCTCTATTCTGTGGTGCAGTCACTGTGTACATACGCATTACCAATTACGCTTTATCATGAAACTGATGTCCTGAGCTACATACATGTATATATCTCAGAGCTTGCGCTCACTATGCTTTGCTTGGTGCTCAGTCATGGTACATACATAACGTGTACTTATCCTGTAATGATCCTGAGTTATTGTGTATTTTATACTCCAGAGCTAGCACTCTCTTTATTCTGCTGTGGAGCTCACCAAATCAGGATAAGTACAGACTATGTAACTGTATGTACCCAGTGAGTAGACACCTCAGCATGAATAGTGAGCGGCAGCTCTGAGAGGATAATACAGGATGTAAATCAGGATCAGTACAGGATAAGTCACCTGTCTGTACACAGTGACTGACATCACAGCAAATAGTGAGGTGCAAGCTCTGACAGTTTAATACACAGGTTGTAACTCAGGATCAGTATCAGGATAAGTAAATGTCTGGTACACTCAGTGACTGCACCCAGCAGTGATAGTGAGTGCAAGCTCCTCGCCAGTTTTTTAATACATGGATGTAACTCAGGATCAGTATCAGCGTTATGTACATGTATGTACACAAGTGACTGCACCTGCAGAAATAGTGAGTGCAGCTCTGGAGGATTATACATGGATGTAACTCAGGATCAGTACCCAGGATAAGTAATGTATTGTACACAGTGATGCTCACATGCAAGGTAATTAGTGAGGTGGCGCAGCTCTGGGAATAGAAACTACTAGGATATGGTAAATCAGGATAAGTACTGGATAAGTAATGTATGTACACCAGGACTGCACCAGCAGAATAGTGAGTGCAGAAACTCTGGAGTATAATTACGTAGCTGGGTTGTCAAGATGGGGTTACCATTTCAGTTTTTTAATAAGAAGATGTGTCCCCTGACACAATGGACTGTCAACACTAAGTGGACTCTGTCAGTTTCACCCACCACACACTCCCGACCCCAATATAAAGGTACAGCTGACAGATTCAGTAATACATTTCTAGGAGGATTAAGACTGCGTCTACACCGCAAAGCTCAAATACTGGTCGTATTCAGAATTACAATCCAATAACTCCAATTCTTGTAACACAGGTCATAGTTTTTCATTTTTTTTATCATGCAAATACCGTATTAATTTGGGTACGCGTATTATTTCGGGTACGGACATTTAGTCATTGTTTCACCTGTTTCAATTTAACGGAACGGTTAATTTTGTATCGTGTCTGCTAGGATTATTGTGACTTGGTTCCAGTGTTTTTTGAAAGCATAGGTGTGTATATTCTGGACACGTAAGAGTAATTTTGTGAGGGACCGGGTACTTAGATAGGATTTTGAGTTTGTGGTCCTATGGAACTGGTTTGCAGTGGGTTTTTCACTGGTTTCACAATCCAAAAACTGACTATAAATCATTGCCGTGTAGAAGGGCCCTAATAGAGGAACAGCACAAACAGGATGTTAATTTTTCACTAGGCGGGAAACTAGGATTTACCTCAATAAGAAGTCAGGAAATGGTCACAAGTTCTTTTGTAAAGGGGCACTCAATACAAACCTTATTCACTGTGTTAAGCCTTGTGCAGGGCATAAGGGGGCGGAGCATGATACAACATTCCCAGAATGAATGACAGTGTCATGCTCCACCCCTTGAGGCTCTTGAATCTATGCATTACAGAATTATCCGTCACTACATGTAGTTTTCCTTTATTTGCATGTATAACTGTATGGTTGGTAACGCTTTATACCACAGGATTTTATACTGCTCAGACTTCTTGGGGCCTCGATCATATTATGTACACATTCACTGAAAGTAAATAAGTGAAGCTTGTTAAAGGTCTTGTCATGGATATTGAAAAAACATGTCTTGCTTTCTTTCAGAACACTGACGCACTCCACTTACTGTTTTGTGGCTTCGTGCTGATATTGCAGTCTGGACATCATTGTAAGTTACAGAGGTGTTCCACATAGACCTTCATGGGCTTCATACCTAGGATATGTCACTCAAATGTATGAAATGTTTTCCCTCCACTATACTAAAACCTTGGGTCATGATAATGCCGTCCACATTTTACAATGTGAATATAATGTCCCGGAGGAGCCTAGAAGGTAAAGGGGTGAGTTCCTAGCTATTACAATGTATGGCCTTATTCGATAGACTGTGACATTAAGTGAAGATCGATGAGGGTTCGAGACCGCAATTAGTGAAAGGTGGTACTACTGTCTGGAAACTGGTTACTATTCGAGCAAAACTCTATCCCCCGAAAAGTTTCAGCTAAGATTGGAGATCTCGGTGCACCAAAATCTCGATATTCTGCTCTATGGGAGTTCCAGTACAGGGAGGAGCTGTAACGCTATCTGTGTTCTCTCCAGAGTTCTGTTCTTAAACTGGTAAGTTCCCGCTAGTACAGGGGAGCGCGGTGTTCTTCTCCAATTACTGTTCTATGGAAGTTCCCAGTTAAGGGGGGGGCGTGTGTTCTACCATTCTGTTCTGATGGGCTGTTCCCAGTACACGGGGTGCGCTGTGTTCTACATTTGTTCTAGATGGAAAGTTCACCAGTTCCAGAGGAGCGCTGTGGTTTTCCATTCATGTTCTATGGAATAGTTCCCGAGTACACAGTGGTGGAGCGCTTGATGTTTCTCCATTTCCGTTATATGGTAAAGTTTCCAGTACAGGTGAGCGCACGAGATGTATGTTTTATCCTGTCTGTTCTATGCGTATAGGTCCCTATAGTACGCATAGGCGGAGCGCTGTGTTCTATGGAGGTCACATTGTACACGGGGGGGTGCGCTTAAAAGGTGGGTTATCCACATTATGTTCTTATGGAACTCCAGTTCCCAGTACAGGGGACCTGCTGTGGTCTCCATTCTGTTCTATGGAGGTCCAGTACATGTCCGGTAGAGCTGTTGTTCTTCACTCTGTTCTTTGGAATCTTACCCAGTAGAGGTGAGCTGGACGTGTTCAGTTAAAATACCTAGTAGAACAGAATGGAGAGATCTTGCACGAGGAGATGAAACTTGTTGGGTCTCCCACTATAGATTTGCGAGGGTATATCCTTGTGATATGCTCTCAAGGTCTATAGTGGAAACACGCCGCCCATTAAGAGGCTGAGCCTGCACCACTCATGTGCGCAAAAATAGGAAATGTTGGCGCTGTTCATCAGCAGAAAGCTGCTCTGCTGTATTACAAGGGGTTGTTTGAAACCAATAAAATACTGGTAATATGTTTCATATGGGGGATGATTAAAAACCCTATGGCTCCAGCCGTCACTGTTATCTTGGCTGATGTCACCGTTCAGTCTCCCATGTGAGTGCCCTCAGTCAGCACAGGCCGCAGCGGTCACATGGTGTATTTTGCGGCTTGTGATTGGGCTTCAGGGCCACATGAAGAATGATCGCTGAGGTCACCGGACGGGTATAACACGCGGTACGGCCATACGCTGGTAAACGGGTATGTATTTTTTTCCTTCTATTTTGGTTTTATCCCCCAATGAGATTGAAGAGCAATGATTTTGTTTTATCCCTTTAATTTTTATAAAACGCTAGGTGCCGTTTAGAAACTTTTTAGGCTACTTACGATATTACCAGAGACTCACTGAAGTATAAATCTGATTTATTATTCGTCGGACATTGAGTGGAGCCGCTCGCAAATGGCTCTCCCCGGAGCGATGATTTCTGCTAGTGTAGGACGCTAGGGACGCATGAGTTTTGTTTTTTCCTGTGCGTTCGTTCCATAGTTTGATATGTAGATAGCGCAGTGTGGGGAGGGTGGACTGATTGTAAGTGGCAATTTTTTTTCTGTTACCGCGTATGCTTTGAAAAAATTGTTCCTGATGTCTTCAAGTTTGCTATTTATCGAATGATATAAAAAAAAAAAAAAAAACTACTTTCAAACATAATGCTGTGTGTGTCCTCTGTGTCTTTTTGCAAAAAAACAAAACAAGGTGCCTGGTTAAGTGCTCTTGGTGGAGTTGCAAGAGAACAGAATGGGGCAAGGTTTACTGGGCTGAGCAATGTCTTTCTCCAGTTACTTGAGATTATGCTTCAAAATTGGGACTAGATATATAGAATTCAGATTATAAACAAAAGATACAATAGATTGCGATGGATTAGTTCAGAGATTGGATTCATAAAGCGTGGTGAAATACCAAATACTTGAATACACGCTCACCCTATCTTTGCATTAGTGAAATATATTTCTAAACCAGTGCTATTGGCTATGAAGTTCTCACATGATGTTGGTTAACAATTACATCCTCGAATCACACTCCGGCATACAGTTATTCAAACCCATAGATGTCCATAAAGTTACTGTGTTAGATTAAATGAGTGAATTGACTCAGCGAATAAAGTACTGAAACATGAAGAATAGAGAGTGCAAAAAAAGACATGGAATTCATGATAAATGCTGAAATCTCCATCAGTAAGTTAGAAAGCAATCCTGCACTTTAGTAAAAAATTTATCAGCTGGTTCAAGCTGCTAATAAGATATTGTAAAAAAGTAAAGATGTCATCCATTAAACAAGCGTGCTCTTCATGAAATCATACTCATGATGGGTAAAAACAATTGAGCTGTTTTAGCATACCTCTATTGGTGCAAACCTACCTTTATGCCATTGGTTACTGAGGATTTCTATCTATTGGAAGGTTCCACCGTGGCACTTGGGAGGGGGTGGGGGGGGGTCATAACCAATGAAGTGGGAACAAGAATAACAACACAATTTCACCCTAAACCGGCCATGAGCAGGTTTGCTCACCCGTTACACGAATTCATGACAGAGAGTTGATAAACTAATTATCAGAAGAGGTTGTCCAAAGAGACAAGGACACTGTGGAGAGATATAGAAAGACCTGGAATCAGTAGGTTGAACATTTATATTAATGCACTCAGCCTCAAGGCCGTACGCACTCAAGACTCCACCTCCATGACTTATAAGCACGATCACCCTCCATGTCCTGTCATGCAATGCTTACCCTAGCCAAGTACTGTTAGCCTACGCTCATCCCATCCATGTCTGTATGCATGCCTTACCGCCTCCATTGTCCTGTATGCAGCTTACCCTCCATGTCCTGTATGCTCGCTCACCCTCTTAGACTTATAAGCACGCTCCCACACTTAATGATTCACTGTATGATGACTTCTCCTCCATGTCCTGTATGCTACAGCTTACCAATGCTAGGCATCAATCTGCCTGAACAAAAAGCATGTCCAACTAGTCCTCATCGTCAGAAGTTTGCTACAACTTACATTTGGACGGTGCTTGTCAATTTACTGGGCTATACTTGGTCAGTGAGACCAACAGTGATACTCTTTGGAAGCCATAATACCATCATCATTGTTTTGAGGCCATAAGGCAGTGCTTATAAGCCACAATAAAACCACCATCCCACAAAACAGTTAGGAGGGGGTGAGAACATCATGGTGTGTGGGCGTCTGAATATTGGACACTGGCAATTCATTGGAACTGAAGGATAAGGATGGGAGTGACATGAAATGTGCTGAGATTATCTATCTGGATATACCACATTTGTCATGCATCTACAAGGATGATGAAGATGAATAATAAAGGGCTGAGAATATTTAAGCAAGAAATGTATTCTCACACAATCACACGGCCAAGCGGAACTCCAAATTGGTTATTGAAGACATGACTATGTAATTCAGCTTGCTAGAATGGCACCGGGCCACCAATCAACCAGATAGCTGAATGCAATAGAACATCTATGGAAAGGACACTAAAGCTCTCGAAGGGGGGAGGGGTTCATAGTAATGGAGCCAACAGACTGCTATAACCGGACTTGTAAGTCGTTTTTGGGTTGAGTGAGCCGTTTTCCCCACTTTAGATATTGTACAAGGTGACTAGTTATCTCCTTACAGGAGGACGTTATCACCAACAAAAGGCTTCATGTACACAATATCTAGATTACAGTTTAGCGCATCCAAGTACTTGTTCCACCCCACTTATTGTTCATTTTTCCACAATAATATTATTTCAGCATAATTTTAGGGTTTGATTACTTTGCGTGAATTGGAAGGGTTTAGTTTTCTGCATCCATCTGTGTGCTAGAACCTTCATTATACTAACAAGTACAGTGCACACCTGGTACTACAATCTGTACCTTGTTACTGCCTCTTGAACATGTAACTTTAGTTGATCGGTGCAGTGCGATGTGATTGGTGGAGACTATAGGCCCACTCTATACAGTACAGTTGCAGGCTTATACATTGTCCATCGTACTGCTCTATACATGTGTTTTGTTGAGGCTTGCATTGCTCAGTGATTGGCGGTATATTGTCCGCGCCCTTCTTACAGCTACACCATGTTGCGGTACTTCCATATGTCACTGTTATATGATACTTGTATGTATTAGTGAAGGTGCTCAATGCAGTGTTTTGGTCTGCCCTGGTCGTATAGTCTCCTTCTCTGCGGGGTCAGGTTGTAAAGCGGCTATTTACTTGTCCTGTACTGCTCTTAACACTGTATTAGTGTGGTGATGGATGTAATGTTGGTCTATTAAGCTCCCTATATACTAGTACACGTGCGCGACGCCGTCTTAACAATGTCCTGTGCTGCTCCTTTCAATCTATTAGTGAGGGAGACATGCAGTATTGGTGGGGTCTTATCAGCAAACAATTCTCTTATCAGTACAGTTGCGGTACTTAATGTCCTGTACTGCTATTACTAATGTTTGTGAGCGGCGTATGCAGTGACTGGCAGTCTATTAGTCCCTTCTCTACAGTTACAGTGTGGTACCTACATGCTCCTGTATAATGCTCCTTACTGTGTAATTGTGAGGTGCATGCTCGGTGATTGTCTGTATTATAGAGCCCTCTCTTCAGTACAGTCGGTTACTCACATGTCCCTGTACTGTCTTTACATTTATAATAGGGCAGTTGCATGCAGTGCTTGGTAGGTCTATAGCACTTCTATACAGTACAGTTGTGGTATTGTGGTGATTTACATGTCCTGTACCTTCTTTATATACATGTATTAGTGAGCGTCGCATGCATTGATGGTTGGTCTATAGCACTCCTCTCTTCAGTACAGTGCAGTACTATATGCCCTGTCTTGTAATCGTCGTATTAGTGAGGTGCTGCCAGTGATTGGCAGTCTAGTATAGCTGCCTTTCTACAGTACAGTGCAAACGATGACTAAATGTTACTGTACTGTATTTACTATTTATTTGTGAAGTGCAAGGCTCAGTGATGTGGTGGTCTTATTACCGCCTCTCTACAGTACAGTGCCGCGGTCAGGGCGTTAAAACTCTAGATAAGCCAGGGCACCACAGCAAACTTTTGGAGGCCCCCCACCCCCACCCCTACCTGAAACGACCATGTCCAGGTCATGCTGGTTAGATTAATGTAGATAGACAAGGGGCAAATACCATACATCCTTATCCATTACTACACTTATCATACTGATTTACCAAACAATACACAATATAAGACCAACATTTACAATAACACTCATTACATAAGGACCTGATTTTGACCGCCAGGAACAACGACCACATAATTACCACCACATAGATGACCTTAATGATACCCCTACACTAGTTATTGTCAGTACACACAAAGACAATACTGTCTACATTTAATAATAATTTATTAATAATATGTGACACCATACTCAAGTCGGGTAGCACAACAGTGTACACAGGCTACTGCAGGTCATGTAATATAACCCTTACAGGTATCATATGTGGGTTTTTTATACTAGTGTTACACAGGCTATGCAGCACTGTATATAACCTACCATACAGTGACTCTATATAGTTGGATAAGAACAATAGCAGTGTAACACAGGCCTCTGCAGACTGTATATTACCTCCTTACAGTGACCATATAGTGGTAGACAGCAGTGTACAACAGCTCTGCAGACATATAAGCTGATTACAGTGAGTTACATCTTTGACTTCATCAGGTGATGTTTCTACTGGATCAGTCGTTGACTTCTTTCTGTTTTGTTCTGCATTCCGGTCAGTCCGCCATCCTTGATGGACATC